>PVKV010005342.1:0-116383 GCA_004027835.1 Alouatta palliata
GAAGCTTAGTTTGGCTGGATATGAAAATCTGGGTTGAAAGTTCTTTTCTTTAAGGATGTTGAATATTGGCCCCCACTCTCTTCTGGCTTGTAGGGTTTCTGCTGAGAGATCTGCTGTGAGTCTGATGGGCTTCCCTTTGTGGGTAACTTGACCTTTCTCTCTGGCTGCCCTGAGCATTTTCTCCTTCATTTCAACCCTGATGAATCTAACAATTATGTGCCTTGGGGTTGCTCTTCTTGAGGAATATCTTTGTAGTGTTCTCAGCATTTCCTGGACCTGAATATTGGCCTGCCTTGATAGGTTGGGGACGTTTTCCTGGATAATATCCTGAAGAGTATTTTCCAGCTTGGATTCATTCTCTTCATCACATTCAGGTACACCTATGAAACGTAGATTAGGTCTTTTCACATAGTCCCATGTTTCTTGGAGACTCTGTTCATTCCTTTTTACTCTTTCTTCTCTAATCTTGCCTTCTCACTTTATTTCATTGAGTCGATCTTTGATCTCCAATATCCTTTCTTCTGCTTTGTCAATTGGGCTGTTTAATCTTGTGTATGCTTTGCGAAGTTCTTGTGTTGTGTTTTTTAGCTCCATCAATTCACTTATATTCCTCTCTAAGTTGTTTATTCTTGTTAGCATTTCGTCTAATCTTTCTTCAAGGTTCTTAGTTTCTTTGCATTGGGTTAGAACATGTTCTTTTAGCTCAGCAAAGTTTCTTATTACCCACCTTCTGAAGCCTGATTCTGTCAATTCATCACACTCATTCTCCATCCAGCCTTGTTCCCTTGCTGGTCAGGAGTTGTGATCCCTTGTAGGAGAGGCGTTCTTATTTCGGGTGTTTTCCTCCTTTTTGCACTGGTCTCTTCCCATCTTTGTGGATTTATCCACCTGTCGTCTTTGTAGTTGTTAACTTTCAGATTGGGTCTCTGAGTGGACATCCGGTTTGTTGATGATGAAGTTATTTTTTTCTGTTTCCTAGTTTTCCTTCTGACATTCTGACCCCTGTGCTGTAGGACTGCTGAGGTCCACTCCAGGCCCTGCTTGCCTGGGGATCCCCTGCAGCAGCTGTAGAACAGTAAGGGTTGCTGCCAGTTTCTTCTTCTGCTATCTTTGTCCCAGAGGGATACCCGCCAGATGTCAGTGTGAGTTCTCCTTTATGAAGTGACTCTTTGGATATATAGGGGTCAGGGAGCTGCTTTAGGAGACCGTCTGTCTTTTATAGGAGCTCAAGTGCTGAGCTGTGAGCTCCATTGTTCATTCAGAGCTGCTGGGCAGGTATATTTAAGTCTGCTGCAGCAGAACTCATAAATCCCATTATTTTTTTTTCCCAGGTTCTCCATCCCGGGGACTTAGGGCATTATTTACGAGTTTCTGTTGTGCTGTTGCCTTTTTTCAGGGCTGCCTGCCCATCGAGGAGGCAGCCTAGTCACTGTCTGCCTGCAGAGGCTTTGCTGAGCTGCTGTGGTCTCCACCCGGCTGCCATGTGAACTTCCCTGCAGTCCTGTTTATATGGGTGTAGTTAGAACTGCCTCAGCAATAGCGGCCCATCTCTGTAATTCCAGACTCTCTCTGTAATGGCGAGCTGCCTCGGCAATGGAGGGCTGCCTCGGCAATCGCAAACTACCTCCATAGTGGTGGGCTGCCTTGGTAATGGCAGAAGCCCCTCCCCTGCAGAGCTGGACCATCAGGGATTCAGCTGTGCTTGCTGTGAAACTCTCAATCCAGAGCGTTTCCAATTGCTGTTTTTTTGTGGTGGTGGGACTGGCTGAGTCTGATCACATGGCTCCCTGCCTCAGAGCCTTTTTTTTTTTTTTTTAGTTTAATGGTCGACTGTCTCCCAGGTGTTCCAGTCGCCTGTTGAAAAGGCGCCAGAGTCTGTGTGATTTCCTGTGTGCCGACCCACTGTGCTGGCTGAAACAGCGGTGCTGAGATTTATCCTGCTTTTTTGCCTGGTAATCTCCTGGCCTGGCTCCCTGTTACAGTCCTCTTTTTAATCAGATGAATGGGTGATGCTGCCTTCCCAGAGCTCCAATCGCCAGCTAAAACGTCGCCTGGACCCGTGTATTTTGTAGGGAGAACCACCGTGCCGAGGCACCGGCAAAACAGCTGCGCCGGCCAAATCAGCCGCTCTAGTGACCCATGGGGCTTCTCCGCCTGGGAATCTCCTGGTCTGTGGGCAATAAAAATCCATCTGGAAATGCAGCGTCCACTCACCCTCCGAGCTTTCACTGCGAGCTGCAATCCTGAGCTGCTCCTAATCGGCCATCGTGGATCTTGTATCCGGAATTTTACTCTTAATTATTACAATTCACAATTGTTATAACAGTTTGTGTATGTATTTGCACCAAATAACATGAAAACTTTAAAGACTAAATGATCTCAATAGATTATATCAAAGTTAATTGATATATTCAGAAACATATAAAAGCAAAGAAAACTTACAAATGCTTTCTTTTTTTTTGATTGCATTTTATTTTTTGGGGTACATGTGAAGAACATCTAAGATTGTTGCATAGGTACACAAATGGCAGTGTGATTTGCTGCCTTCCTCCCCGTCACCTATATCTGGCATTTCTCCCCATGCTCTCTCTCTCCAACTCCCCACCCCCCACTGTCCCTCCCATTTTTCCCCCTGACAGACCCCAGTGTGTGATGCTCCCCTCCCTGTGTCCATATGTTCTCATTGTTCAATACCCCCCTAGGAGTGAGAACATGCGGTGTTTGATTTTCTGTTTTGCTTTCTATGAAATGAGTATAGTAGTCGAGAACATAACTTTAAAAATATTGGAAGCAAATTGTTATTGTAGTTATTACATTATATATGTTTTTCTTATAGTACCATTTTCAGTATATTGGTAATGGCAACTGAAATTTTGTGTTTAAAAGGATTCTGAGGCTGCATCTGAGCAGAATGAATGTCTTTATTAAATAATATTCTATCATCAGGAAAAATATAAGGAATCGTTGATCAGATAATTATTACTTACATATGAAAAAATAATTCTGTGGAAGTATAGGGAAATTGAATTTCATTTTACATTTACATATGTGCATATGTATGTGTATATCTATACACACACATATATACATATGTGTATACACATATGCACATATATACCTACAGATGTGTGTGTGTGTTTGTATGTGTGTGTGTGTGTGTGTGTGTGTGTGTAGAGAGAGAGAGAGAAATAATTTTTATTGAACTCTAGTCTTGAATTAAGAAGTTATATGAATCAGTAAGTTATATGAAGTGTATGTAACAAAACTATGAATTTGGGATTCAACCTGAATTTATATCCATACTCATGTAAAGATGAGTTACTATTCTCACACACACACACACAAAATCTCAATTCATACTTTCTTACATTTACATTTTTTTGTATTTGAAAAGAATCACATTCCACTTTCATAGAGGAAGGGAAAGGTATTTGCAATTTAAACAATTTCAGGAAAACATTATTTTTGTTATTGATTACACATAGAAATATAATGTAGGTCAAATTGTTCAATAACTAAAAGTGACTGGGTTAAAAAAATATATACATATATGATTTTTCATGAGTATTGCTGAATTCCTAGAAGCTTTTCATAATGCATTTCAACTGATGCATAGAATAGCTATTAAAATTTTAATCTTGGCATGAAACTATTCCTCAATGTGTACAAATGCCTTTAGCAAGATTGAATAAATTGAGTTGAGAAATAATATAATTTTCCCAAATATTTGAAAGTCACATATCATATATATTGCCCATAAAGTAACATTTTCCAATGCATTTTTCATGGCTTTTGATATACATATGATTTTATCTGACACTTAATTTTACTCTTTTTAAATTTCTATTCAATTCCACAATATGATATTGATCAGTATGAAATGATTCACAAAATGTATCCCTATTGTTGTTTGAAATTAAAAAAAATAGTGATTGTAAAAAAGTATGTATAAAACCAACAGAGAAACACTGACTCTGAAAAAGTTGTCCTTTCAATAAGAGGAACTCGTGATATTTTTGTATTTTATTATAGGTCATTAAAAATATGTATACTTAATTCTTAAAAATAAGCCAGGTGAACACCTGGGATTATTTTCCCCCTCTTCCTGTGACTAGATATGACATTTATCAAAAATTATTTTTATGTGACCATTCCTCACTTTCTATTTAATTCATTGGATTTAGATTCCTTGTTTTATCCTTTCCTATACAACTATCACTTAATCTTCTCTTGTTATCCAGTTGACAACTAGAATCTTATCTTCCATGTTGGATTCTTTTCTGTATAGTTAAGTGATTTAATAGGCCATGCTGAACTGCTTCTCCTTCATTATGTTTTAATTAAAGAAATATTTCCTGATTTTCAATTTTACTAAGGAATGTGGAAAAGGCATTAAAACCAAACAGTCCTATGGTGATGAGAAATATTTATCAGTGAAACACTAGAGACCAATTAAAAGGCAACAAGTCAGTACGCCTGTGATTATGTGGTATAATCAATATGCATGAGTACCTAAAGAATGAAAAATTAGGGAAACTAAGTCTAGAATGTAATTAGGTCTAATTACGTTCCCTGATAATGAGCCTGATTGTCTGGTGGTGATTTTACATTTATTGTTTGAGATAATAAGGTATGGTTTACCCATTAGTCATTCCATGCTGTAAGGAAATCCCTACAAAAAACCTTATTTGATAGAGAGTATTCTCAGTATAATTTCTCTCCCTGTGGCTGGGAACTGACAGAATTTTGACTCCTGAATGCCTTGTATGTCCATGTTGTACATTTTTTTTAAAGGTTAAAATAGAGATCGTGTAAACATGAGCTCATTCTGGGCATTGTAGATGAAAAGGCATCCTATTTATATCTTGCTATTTTAACTTGGAACTAGAACAATACAGATTAAAAGGTATTTTTTCTCATTAAATACAAATGGTAACAGAGGAACAAAAACTTATCATCGTTTAGGGAAAGTATAATAACAATTTAAAATCATCATTACTTTTGGCACCTTTTCATTTTTATCAAATAAGTGATATATTTAAGCTGTAATAAAGAACAAAAGAACTTGAGGTAAAACTAAAATTTCTAGTCTTGCCATTTTCTTCAAAAACTAAAATTTCATGTGAATCTGACACTTCAGAATTGGCCATTGTAGTGACATTCCTCACATGAAAACATGCACAAATCACAGATTTATATTACATGGATTACATGTACACAAACTTGCTTGAGGGATGAGGAAGCATATTTAGGGTTTTTTCCTTTGTATTTTTCCAGACATTTCTCAAAAAATAGTATATAATTTTATACTTTTATTAGCAATGTTTGAAAGATTGTTTTCTTTTCATTCATATCAAATCTGAATGTATTTTAAGATTTTGTTTAGGTGAATAATACTTCATTGTTATTTTATTTCTCATTGTTTAATGATAATGAGTCATCATCTTTTCAAGTTCTTTTTTCATTTTTATTTTGTTTTACTTTGTGATTTTGTACATTAAGTTGTCAATCTTTACCTTATTGGTTTATTTGTGTTTTTGCATATTAATGAATTTAGCTAATTAACTTTCATATTTTTCTCAGGTTCTCGCCTGCCTTTGGCTTTTGTAATTATTTTATTTAGGCCACTTTAATTTTATACTATGAAATTTGAAAGATAGTAACTTATTTTTAGAAATACCTTGCTTTCCCTTAAGTATTATAAACATGTTCTCTACTAATGTACACTGTATTATGTTATGTCAAATATAACAAAAGCATATTTGACTAAGAAAAAATTGTTTACATTTACATTTTAAGTATTAAATATAGCTACAAAATTGTAGGCTTGTTAGTATATTAAAGCTACAGAAGGCCAGGGCAAATTTACATAAATAACAGTAATCTATTGCCAATTACTGATTTGTATGAATTGGTGAACAAGACAGCAAACATGATTAAAAATGACGACCATATCACAAAATGTACTGTGTTCATTTATCTTGACAAATGTAGTTTGGTACCAATTCTTTGATAATGTTTTAGGTAGATCAGTAAATTTCTTCTAACACATTTTGTGAAAGTAGGTTTGTGTGAATGATAATTAGGTCTCCCTCCAGTTCTCAGCTAATGATTTGCTCCTGAGAAATGGAGGAAGACTGCTAGATATGCAATGAGAATTATGAGGTTTGCAGGCTGTGGAAATGACAACAGGTTTCACTTAATGGGAGAACTATTTTATCTTTTTTGGAGTAGGATGCAATTTCATGACTATAATTTTAAAAGCTTGTGGTGAAATGAGTGTCACTGTAACTCAATATGAAATAATAATGAATGAAAAACAGTTGCAATAACTAAATATATCTATGACTGCAGAGAAAAAGTAACTGAATATACAAAGTATTTGTATTCACAAGGGCTATTTTATAAGATTTTATATTCAATACCTATTTTTAGTTTTTCTATGAAGGAAAACTGTCTTTTCGCTTCCATCTATCTGATATAGACATTCTTGCATGAGCTTTAATATGTTAACAGAAGTTTATAAAATTTTTTTAAAACCCTAATTTTGGTTCACATTAGACTTTTTGGAAAAGCATTTTACAGGGTTCCCCATGATAAGCATTACCACATGATTAATTACATGATTTTGAAAAAGATCATTCATGAAGCGTTTTTGAGGTAGACATAAACAGAATGGAAACCAATAACAGATTAATGGTACATTGTACTAGCAACTCACATGTTCTGTGAAATGTAGGTTTCATTTTTCTTCTGACTCTCATTACACAAATACTTAGAACATCTCAGTTTATTTCTTAAACAGAAACAGTGGTTATCTAGGGATAAAAATTTCTTCAAATTTCCTTTCTTTCTTTTCTAAATGCATCTATTCTGAATCTCCTCTTTTGAGTCAGTGGTACATGGAGTCTTGTATTAAACTTTACTCTTCTTTCTCCCCTTCTCTCATTGTGTCTCCTCTTCTTTCTCTTTCCTTACAATGTTATGATTTTCTCCACTTTTGTTTCTATCTTATTTTTTAAAAAATACACAGAATGCATGTGTATTAGTGCATTTTCATGCTGCCAATAAAGATATAGCTGAGACATTTTATAAAGAAAAGGAGGTTTAATGGGCTGTCAGTTCTACGTGGCTGGGAGATCTCACAATCTTGGTGGAAGGTGAAAGCCATGTCTTACATTGCACAGACAAAGGAGAATGAGAGCCAAGCAAAACGAGTTTCCCCTTTTAAATCATCAGATCTGTTGAGACTTATCACTACCATGAGAACAATAAGGGGAAACCACTCCCATGATTCAATTATCTCCCACCAGGTCCATTCTACAATGTATGGGAATTATGTGAGCTATAATTCAAGTTGAGATTTGGATGAGGACATAGCCAAAACATATCAATGTGAAAGACAGTAGGATTCAAAAACTTAAAGATGTATGCATGAAAGATAGATGAATTAAATACATTATTCCTGCCCATAATGCAAAAGCATTTGCTGTCCAGAGGAATAATTTTACATTCAGGTTTTTAAGGACAATACTATTTTGTTCCTGTTTTCCAAATGCAACTATGATAGCACTTCCTTTGATTCTCAAAAGTGTTCTGGTGGAAGGATAAATGCTATCTCCGCCCTGGATATTGAAAATATGGTTGTCAGGGCCTTGCTTTAACAGATAAAATTACAACCAGTTCTTTTACTTCTCATCTTTCCATCACTTCACCCTCAATAGATTTTATCCACAACTTAGTTCAAACAAGAGAATTCCTAGATATTAAAATTTCAGCAATAGATAGAAAATTCCCAATTCAATATGAATTAATTCAAGACTTAGTCTTTAAAGCAATCCCTGAATATAAAAATATTTTACCATGTGAAATACTGAATTTAGTCTGGTTTAATTCAGAAAAGAAGTCAATAAATGAAACCATTTAAAATGTTTATTCCACTATTAGAGTTTTAGTAGTTGTTTTCTAATTTTCTTTAATGTATTCATTGCCTGTGAAATTATAAAAAAAATTGTATTTTGTTTTAATTTCTTTTACCAATTTGAAAGAAAATAGTAGAAAACCAGAAGGAGTGACTGAACTCATTTTCACTAGTGTTGTTGTCTAATACATAAATATAAAAAGTGAATATATATATATAAGGTTTTAAAAGAAGTTTTTATCTTTTAATCTAAACAGATATTAATTCATTTCATTTGACCAATATTAGATATTTGATTTGAAAACATCTTTTGAACATAATTATGATCAGCTATGCAGAGAACCACTTCAAATGTGTATGTATACCTCAAATAAGTTACAATGAATAAGATACAAATTGATATTATGTAGTATCAAGGAAGTGAGGCTCATTTTCAAAAGTATGTGTGGTTGCTAATTATCCACAAACACTGAAGGCAAAGTTTACCTCATTGCTGTGGAATTAATCATACTGCTGCTTATTTAATGTGAAATGCTTTCTCCACATGCCTTTCTATTGAGCCCAAAATGGAGTATAATTCACATTCTCCATAGAAAGAACATTATATTCACCCTAGTATTTTGGTTTCCTGAATTTATACTTCATTACTTTTTATTTGTCTAATTTTATTGGATATATATAGTCATCTATAATTTTCAAAGTGAGATGCGTAAGAACAGTAAAATCTAACATGGGTTTCTTATTTTTAGAAAGGCAAGAGACACATCAGTGACTAGCCCTAAAACATTGTAGTGTTAGAATAAATACATCCAGACCACTATCAACTTATACAAGTGATGTGAGAGGAAAAACATGAAAGCTTTACTCAGCTTGCAGGAGGCAAAAATGGGGTTATAGATACAAATATCTTTTCTCAAACCAAGGAGGCATTCATAGGCTAGAAAAAATGCCTAAGAAAGAATGAATATGGGAAGCATAGCTGCTCAGCCCAAATTTATTCATGTAACGAAAATGATGTGTAAAGCTGTCTTCTATTTTTTTCTTGGGAACATTCAAAGGGAAAAAATAGTTTCACTATATATATTATGATCCTATAAAATTATGCACATTTCATAACATGAATGTTATGTCTATAATTTTATATAAAAATGAGATATTGTATTTCTTAACATTTTTATCAGATATACATATTGAGAGTAAGTATTTTTTCTTTTAATTATTAATTCTTTAAAACCATCTACCACACAAGTACGATTAGGTTCTGGTGAGAATTGATAAGCGAGTTACGGTTACTGTCCTCCAGCAACTCTGAATTTATTCATTGCTTACCACTATTTGTCATTCTAAGTCTTTCAGTTTGAAAACAAAATCAAACTACACTTATTTCAAAGACATTACTAGAAAAATTAGCTTAAACACTTAATGAAGTTATTTAATTTTAGAAACAGTATCATTTAAAATACAGATGACCTTTGCTTTGCATGATTCAATATACATGTTTCAGTTAACACCATTTAGTTAAATAACATCAGTTATATGTTAACTGTGAGTACTTACATAAACTTTCCTTCTGGCTCTTTGGTATACAAGCCATTACATAAATAACAAAAGTGCATTGTAATCAGTGATCAATCACATATGGTCATGTGCCACATGAAGTTTTGGTCAATGAAGAGTATCATATGCCACATGGTCTCATAAGATTATAATAGAGATGAAAAATTTTTATCACCTCGTGGTAGCCCTTGTAATGTCATAGTGCAATGCTTTACTCATATGTTCGTGGTGATACTGATGTAAACAAACCTACTGTATTGCTAGTCATATAAAAAGTATGGCACATATAATTGCATACAGGACATAATACATGATAAGAAGTGACTGTTAGTAGCTTATGCATTTATTTTACTATACTTTTATCATCATTTTAGAGTGTGCTTCTTAAAAAAAAAAGTTAACTGTAAATTAGCAGCCTCCAGCAGGTCCTTCAGAAGGTATTCCAGAAGAAGACATTGTTATAATGAGATAACTCCTCATGTGTTATTTCCTCTGAAAACCTTCCAGTGGAACAAGATGTGAAGGTGAATGACAGTGACATTGATGGTCCTTACTTTGTGTAGGCCTTGGCTAATGTGTGTGTTTCTGTCTTAGTTTTTAACAAAAAAGTTTAATTTTTTTTAAATGTGTAAATAGAAGAACGCTTATAGAGTAAGGATATAAAGAGAATATTTTTGTACAGCTGCACAGTATGTTTGTGTTTTAAGCTGTGCTATAACAAAAGAGTCAAAAGGTTGAAAAAATTAAGGTTCATAAACAAAAAAGTTACAGTAAGCTAAGATTAACTTATTAGTGAAGAATAAATTGCTTTTTTTCCTTCAGTGTAGCCTAAGAGTAAAGTTTATAAAGCCTACAGTAGTATACAGCAATGTCCTAGACCTTCTTCACTCAGCACTCACTCACCAACTCACCAAGAGCAGCTTCTAGTCCTGCAAGCTCCATTCACAGTAAGCTCCCTCTACAGATATACAATTTTTTAAATCTTTTATACTATATTTTTACTGTATGTTTAAATATCTAGATGCATAAATACTTAACATTGTGTTACAATTGCCTACAGTATTCAGTACAGTGACATGCTGTACACGTTTATAGCCCAGGAGCAATAGGCTAGAGCATATAGCTAGATGTGTGGTGGCCTGTACCATCTAGGTGTTTGTAAGTATCCTCTATGATGATAGCACAAAATCAAAATCACCTAATGACGCATTTCTCAGGAAGTATCCCTAGCATTAAGTGATACACGGCTATTATTTCTTTCAAAAACTTTTGTCAATACACTGCACATCTGTTAGTCAGCTCACACACAGACAGCAAAGTGTATACTTGTGTTTCTTTGTCTCTCAGAGGTAGAAAGATACTAAGCAAAATAGTTTAACTTTCAAGTATTATTACCATTGGTAAATGTTCCAGGTCACCTTGGTTCTCTTTGTAGCATGAATGAAAAAGTGAACATTTAATTTTTAAACCAAATACAACTTCGTCAATCCAATCAATTGACCTGGAATTTATTTCAGCTTTGCCCATTGTTACAAATTGGCTTTCGGAAAGGCTAATGCTACAATGGAAAATCATTACCTACACCATGCAAATAACTTTGAAGGATTTGAATCAAATGTAAATATGCTTATAGCAGAAACAGCTAACTGTTGGAATGTTGACACTGCAGCTATTTGAGAGACACTAGATGCACACCCAGAACTTAGTGAAGGTCAACGTATCAACATAAGTGAGGAAAAAATATGACTGTGATGAGAAAGATGAAGATGTCCCATAATTGACATAGGCATTTCTGGAGGTATTCTCGGAGGTATTTCATGACATTGAAGAAACAAAGAGAAAGTATTGTAAGTGGATCCAGATTACAAAAGAGTATGACAATTCACAACATATAGAACAGATGCTCATTCCATATTGTAAATTATGCAACAAGAAGGAACTGAACACTAATCACTATGTGTGCAAACTACTATTGACAGTATTTTTATAAAGACATAAGACACCTTAATTTAAATGTTCTCATTATTTTAAATTACAGCACAAATATGAATTTACTATTTTTTCCTTTTTGTGTACATTTATAATTGGCATAATTTAATATTTTGACAAAAATTGTTAAAGGCAATGGAACAATAATAAATTTCTCATTGGCTATCAAGATCACTTTAAAGATCATTCAGTTTGCACAGTCATTTTTATTATAATATGATACTGTACAAAAAGAGGACTTCCTGGATTTACATTATTTAAAATAAAAAGGAAAATTGTTGTGAATCAATGCAACATTTTAATTTATATTTTCTCTTAAAAAATCCTTCTTTCCCTCATTATTTTTCAGGATTCACTTTTCAACAGAGAATAGGCTATATGTACAATGTTAATTACATAAAAATATGCATTTTTAAAACATTCTAACCAATGAACAATAGCACAGTTTTTGAGAAACTAAAAGCCAGTGACCTGCCATGTTATCTGAGATTCCAGAAAAATAAGAGTAATGAACATGTTTTAGCAGCTATTTTTCTAGTATTTTATTACAGAGACATCTGGCAGAAGGTTTTCACATGTTAGTAAAGATAAGTCACATCAAATAATATGGAAACCTAGACTAAATACAATGAAAATTGGCCAAAAATAAAACTATCTATGAATACAATTTTTGTTTAAAATATTTTGCATATATTTTAAGGCAGGTAATATGCATGTAAAGATGTTTTTTATTTGTTAGATGTACAATTTCATTAAATTTGTTTATGCACTGAATTAACACACTTCAATTTATACGTATTTATGTGTGTATGTTTATGCATGTGAAAATTATACTATATCGCTTCATCCAAACTATAAATATTTCATTTCCAAGCTTCTCAGACCACCTATACTTAGGTTTGACCATGATATTACACCTTATTCCTAGATTTGCACAACTGAAAAATGGAAATGGAAATGAATTTGAAGGAGAATATTTGATAATCATGAAGATGATTATTATAATTTTCTAAACAATGCAAACTCCATTTTGTTCCCATGTTTTGTAATTACAGGTTTCTTATAAAGATTTAGGCATTTCTGATAATATCCCAATGCTTAAACATTTCTTAGACCATTACTGTAGCTAAAAGTAAAGGAAAGTACAGCACTGAGGTAAGAAAACTGCTTTCAGTAAAGGTCCATCACAACTAAAGAATAATTGTGAATGAGGAAATGTTCATTCATCTATTCATTGTAATAAATGCCTAATAATTTGTGGCCTCAATTATTATTTTGCATATTTTTTTCACACAATTTTTTCATTTACTCCTCTTGACTTTTCCGCATTCCATCTTTTTTCTTTTTTCCCTTGTCTTTATCCTCCTTTTCCCCTTTTAATTTCTCTTTGGTTCCACATGTGAGTATATTATTAGAGTAAAGTAATCATTTTAGTACCTTGAATACCAAAGTTTGGATTGTGTTCAATAAATAGTATAAATTCTAAAAAGTAATACAGAGATATTGAAGAGGCAGTAATTTTACATCAGCTTGTAGCTTCTGACATGATAGTCATCACACACACACAGTACTCCCCTCTTATCCACAGAGGATACATTCCAAGACCACCAAGTACAGCCTGAAACCACAGATAGTACCAAACCCTATGTACTTTGTTTTTTCCTATACATAAATGCCTATGATAAATTTTAATTTGTAAATTAGGCAGAGTAAGAGATGAACAATAATAACTAATAAAGTAGAGCAATTTGACAACAAACTGTAATGAAAGTTATGTAAATGTAGTATCTCACAAATACCTTCTTGTACTGCATTGTATGTAATTTTTGACCTCTTCAGCTGCTGGTGACTAAAATCATGGAAAGCAAAACCAAAGATGAGGAGGAACTACTGTAATATGAAATGTTCATGTAAGTGAGCCACTCAGAGAAGACCAAAGAGACCTCAGATCCAAAGTGACAAGAAGTCAGAACAACAAAAAAGCATATATCTCAGAAATGATTGTATTTTCCTTCCCTTTTTGTTCTTACTTTTGATCCCTTTGGCCTTTCTCTTCCCATAAGCACATAAAATATATTATAAGCATTCCATAGCATTGTTTTCTGATTGTTGATTCTCAAAATTGTTTACAGGATCTGGAATCTCTGGGAATCAGAGGTTAAATTCTACAATGGCTTTGGCACTTCAAAATTGAGCCTTCTAGACTGAGTGCAGTGGCCCACAGCAGTAATCCCAGAACTTTGGGAGCCCAAGGCAGGTGGATCACTTGAGGTCAGGAGTTTGAGATCAGCCTGAGCAACATGGTGAAGCCCTGTCTCTACTGAAAATACAAAAATTAGCTAGGTGCGGTGTTGCGTGCCTGTAGTCCCAGCTACTCAGGAGACTGAGGCAGAAGAATTGCTTGAACCTGGAAGGCAGATGCTGCAGTGAGCTGGGATGTTGCCGCTGGACTCCAGCCTAGGCGACAGAGCAAGACTCCGTCAGAAAAAAAAAAAAGAAAAAAAGTCGGACCTCCTAAAGCCTGGTATTAAAAAAGTGAACATGGCTTTTAGTGCTCACAGAGGCTTGTTAATTAATTTATTATTCTGTCTAGTGTTTACACCCGTGGATATCTATAGAGCTCTGTGTAGACATTTTTGAAATAGGAAGTTTATCTGATGTAGTTATGTTTCAATTTTATTTTTATACAAATGCTTTAATCCCTTGGAATTCTAAAAACATAGTCACAAAATTCAGGTTAACTCAAAAAAATGTATTTCCTTTGAGTGAAAAACACCCAAAAATAGAAAAAAAAATGGATAGATTGAATGGCCATTAGAGGCTGCATTCAAGATGTATTTCTTTTGTGTCAGTTACTGGGAAAACATAAAGAGACATATGCAGCGAAGATACACCAGAGAGTCATTGCAAAGAAATGCCACAGCTGATAGAAATGCCAGTGAGTAGGTTGTTCTCAAAGGAAAGACTGGAGCTGATATTTAAATTCAAATTGACAGAGATCTTCAGGAACTTCTTACTGATCATGATCAAGTGGAATCCTGACTTTAATTATGAAGGAGAAAAAAACAATAGTGTATTTAAACTATCTGAATATAATTCTAATGAGTGAAGCATGGAAAACACAATCATTAAATATTATTTCATCAGTTTGTACTACATAGCAGATAGGTAAAAAAATCTCAATGACAATTCTGAGTACAGTATAATGAATAGATAAGGAATACATGTATTTCCCCCAGAGAAATTATAATATGGAATTTTTTTGTTGCCTATTTAGATCTGCTTGTGGTTCCATTACACAGGTGGTAATTTTGTAGCATTTAGCACTATACTCTAGGTATAGAAATCCCAGAAGTATGAAGTTTAGATAGAGAGGGTTTACTTTCATTCACTCAAAAAATAGACATTGAATTTTTACTATGTTATATATAATTTTCTTGAATTCATAGAAGTAGCAAAAAAGCAATGTACCATGAATCCTGTGCAGAGAAAAATGGGATATAAAAAGAAAGGAAGCAGTATCAGACTTTTGATGAACCTCTTTGATATCTGCGTGTTAACCAGCCAGATTCACGCAGACTTTGAAACATCCCCTGCTAGGACAGGAGAGTCATAATATCTGAGCCTGGACACAGTATACCAGGTAAATAGCACCCTTAACCTGTACCTGTTGCCTAGATTCTTCCCACTGGTTTTTAGACATATTCAAATCTTTACCACTGAAAACAAATACAGCTTATTATAGTCACGTTTCCCCTCATTCTCCTCCAGCTACTTTGCTAGCTTTCTATTTTCCTTCTCAGCTGAAAGTGTAGGAAGTTGTCTAAAATGGTGTCTCTATGTTTTTCAACAGACTCTCATTACAATATTATCTATGTACTGGTGAGAATGTAAGTCCGGTTACTCCAACAGAGATCCAAAATTAACAAAGGTTTAAACAAAAGTGAAAGAATGTAGAGGTGTATTTTAAAAGTGACAATTGGAACCCCAATATATGGTAAAAATGCCAACAAACAAAATACTGAGAGAGAAAAAGAACAGAACCTTTCAGAGATTTCTTTCTGATGGTTCTAGCGTCTTTGCACAGGCTCAGTAACAGTCACACTGCCCAGTTTCTCCTCAAGTGTACTACTGACCACTTTATGGAAAACTCCTTTTATCCCTTCTGATCTCAGTGGCCCTACTCATCTCCTCTGACTACGGGTTTCAGGTATTTACTACCCTGCTCTCTTGTCTACGTGAGAAGAGGATTTCTTCTCTGTGCTGTCACATTATTCTCCCTATGTGGTCAGCTATGTTTGTTATTATAGATATATTAATTTTGTATTTTTCTCACTTTTCGAAATGAAGGTTTAGTCTGATAAAGCTGGATTATTGAAATGCATGTCATCCTTCCTTGAATGTGTATACTAGTCATTCTCACACTTTTTTCTACTTTGATCCATATTTAGATGCAGAAATTGTTCTTGGGTGTCAGAAGATTTTAACATTCCCTCTGCTGCAGATATGAGTGATTGTTATAAATAGAGGGTAGAAAAAATGATGAAGTAGGCATTCATTCAGGAGCACTGCCAGTGGATTAAGAGGATGGTGTGATCATGTTGAGTTCATAACAAGATCCTCTAAAATGGATTTTTTTTTTTCACTGAGACAGTATCTTACTCTCTGCCCAGGCTGCACTGCAGTGGTGTAGCCATAGCTAGATGCAGCCTTAAACTCCTGGGCTCAAGGGTTTCTCCCACCTCAGCCTCCTGAGTAGCTGGGACTATCGGTTCACATCACCTTGCATGGATAATTTTTTAATTCACTTTCATTTTTTGCAGAGACAGGGATCTCACTTTGTTGCCCAGGCTGGTCTCAAACTTCTAGGCTTAAGTAATCTTCCTGCCTTTGCCTTTGCCTTCAAAATGCTGGGACTATAGGCATAAGCCACTTCACTGGGCCTAAAATTGAAAATTTTCAATGGTTAGGATATTCATTTTAGTTTCTTCTGCAATTAGTCCATTATCTAGCATATTGAAGGGACTCAACAGTTTTGGTGGTCTGAAATAAACTTATTTAGTCAAACATATTTATCTCACTAAGAAACAGATACAATTCAAAGTCAAATTTCTACTAAAATAGGAAAATACATTATTTTTTGCCTTAATTGAACCATGATTTGAAACTCAAAACATTTTGGCAAAAACTTTTAAAGGTCATGGAACAAAATATTTTTGTTATTGACATTTACAGTTAAATCCTGGTACCAGTATTTTCTTTGGAAAGCATAACTGAATAACTAAAAAAAAAAAAAAAAAAAAAACAAACACAGTCACACTGCCTCAAACTGTTGCAAAATTGGGGGAGTCTCTTGCTGTTCACCAAAGTGCCACACAATTTATCAAAATTATTGTAGTGGTTGTGTCTGCCTTTAGGGAAAATCCAAAGCAAGACTAGGTATTATAGTACTTCAGAGTGATCTCTGCAGGCAAATATATCACCATGTGGCAGAGTGCCATGCTGAAACAAACTGCCCTGCGCAAGTCTGAAAAATGATAACTTTTAATCCCTGTAAGATGTATGGCAGTATAACACTTTAACTGTTTTCCATTCCCTGGCTTTTAAAGCAATTATACTGTAGGCTGCAGGGCACATTGTTAGATGCATTTTTCTGTCCTCAAAACTTTTCTTTCCCTATTAAGTATTTTCCCAACATAAACATTTCCTAAATTGCTATGGCAACTTAGTATTAAGCACAGAAGTTGTTTATTTATTTATTTTGAGACGGAGTTTTGCCCGTTACCCAGGCTGGAGTGCAATGGCGCAATCTCGGCTCACCGCAACCTCTGCCTCCTGGGTTCCAGCAATTCTCCTGCCTCAGCCTCCCAAGTAGCTGGGACTACAGGCACGTGCCACCATGCCCAGCTAATTTTTGTATTTTTAGTAGAGACGGGGTTTCACCATGTTGACCAGGATGGTCTCGATCTCTTGACCTCGTGAGCACAGAAGTTGTAAAAGCAAGTAGAATTTCCAGGTTTTAAAACACAGCCGGGCGCAGTGGCTCACGCCTGTAATCCCAGCACTTTGGGAGGCCGAGGCGGGTGGATCACGAGGTCAAGAGATCGAGACCATCCTGGTCAACATGGTGAAACCCCGTTTCTACTAAAAATACAAAAAAATTAGCTGGGCATGGTGGCACGTGCCTGTAGTCCCAGCTACTCGGGAGGCTGAGGCAGGAGAATTGCTTGAACCCAGGAGGCGGAGGTTGCGGTGAGCTGAGATCGCGCCATTGCACTCCAGCCTGGGTAACAAGAGAGAAAACTCCGTCTCAAAAAAAAAAATAAATAAATAAAAAATAAAAATAAAAAAAAAAATAAAACAAAGAAAGGAATAGTTGTTTAATCTGAAATTCATTTGTGAAGAAAGGACTGTCTCATATGCACTTATATGCTCCCCTAATGAGACTTGCTTGAGTAATGAGTATATGCTCTCCTAATGATACTTCACTTCAGTGAATCTTGATTAACTTGAACTGTGAAATTGCTCAGTAGATCACTGGCATTATGAAGGATATGTATTAATTGCTTTGGAATTCTCAAATTCCTTAATAACATGATAGTAAATACTTTTTTTCCACAAGATAAACCATACTTGAAAAGTATTTGTGGGTTCCCATTAAATCTTTAAAGATTCTAAGCAGAAAGTCACTTAAAAACATATTTAAATATACTTGAATGCTGTTTTTATAGAGTTCTATTTCTTTGTGCTTATTTTCATAAAATCGGCAAAAAATTATGAAAGTTAGAGTTTTTGTACCTGTGAGTACAGGAAAGCAAATCTTCATATAAGTGTAGAAAGTACAAGTTGCCATTGCCTAGTCTAACTCATGAAAGATTAAAAAAAAATATTGCTCCTTCTCTCTAGCCCGTTTCCATGCCTCAAATTAATGACTCAGCAAAAGTGAAAGTTAATTATATGACATAAAACATCAAGTCTATTGTGATAAGATGACATGAAAAAATTCCTGCTCTAGAAGAAAGTTTGAATAAAATGAGTTCATCAGTTGGAAAGTGGGAAAGTAGGTAAATATATAAACCTTTAATCTCTATGGGTAGGTCTAATTCATTTCCTTTCAGTCTCCTTCACAGTTTCTACAGGTTTATAGCTCTTCCTAGAAACTCTTGTTGCTATTCACTCATTTATTCATTCACTCAAAAAATTATTGAGCACCTTCAAATGTTTGATACTGGGTGAACAAAAGAGTGGGGTAATAAGGTATTGAATTCATAAATTTTTTGAAAATGCATATCCAAAATTGTGATAAGTTCTTTGAATGAAAACCTGTAGTAATAGGATACCAAACAGTAATAGAGTTATGCTATAGATTGGATGGTTTTGATAAGCTTCTGTCTGATGTAAGATTAGAAATTTCCCTGTTAATAGCTTAGAAGCAGTTATTTTCATCGAATACAGACATATTTTCTCTAAGTGCTAAATGAGGACATTGTACTTTCAAAGATTGCCTAACTTGTTATTATAATTGCTATACTACCTGTTTACCTTTTTAGAGGAAAGATTATCCATATTAGGGCAAAAGAGGGATTCCTCAAGAAAAAAAAATGTTGACTACCATCAGAGTGAACTTTATTTTCTCACAGAATAATGCATTTTCCCCCAACCTTGAGTTTACAGAAGCATTGCCTCTAAACTCAAATAGAATGACCTTTGCCTCAACCCCCACAAAAAATTTTTTTAATATTTCCAAAACCCAGAGTAAAGACTATTTTTCCAAATGAATACTCCTTAAATTTTTGGTATTTCCAATAATGTCAATTGCTACTCTGCTCAACAAAATAAAACATCAACTATATTATATATACTCAAACCATATATTTCACCTCTTCCCAGTCGGCCTCAACACCTGACTAAAATCTAAGATGACCATTGTTAGTACATTGCCCATAAGATTCAGAAGTAAAAGTTATCTTGAATGCCATCTACCCAGTTCAGTGATTTTTCACACTATGTAGGATAAGTCAGGCAGGATTGGGAAAGGGGGTCACTCTTCCTCTCTCAAAAAGGATTCATATATGATTAATACCTGGCTGGTGATTTGTATAAGCTTTTATTGGAAATAAATATTCTGTGTCCTGTGAAAATATGAGATTATTAACTTTATTATATCGTTATTTGTTTAAATGAATGAAAGAACTGAAACTAAGACTAAGATGTTTTCCCAAATTCAGACAAGAAGCATTTTATTTCCTATAGTATTAGTAGTTGCCCTTTCCACTCATTCGTTAATGTTTTGCCTGGCCCAAGATGAATTGTTACTGATAGTCAGTGCACTCAAAATGTGACACAGACAAAAATGTTACAAGGATGAACATATAAACGTTGTGTGAAAAATCAGATTTCATCTTTCCTTAGAGGTTAACATTTTTAACTTTGTGCTGACTTTCAGGATTATCCCAGAATAAAATGCTTCCATTAAGGCACGATCTCACTGGATTTGCAAGAAAAAAAAATTACAAAAATTCTGTGTGAAGCTAAAAATACTTCTATTACACACCCAAAAGCAGAACCCGGGAAAGCAAAACAGACAGCTAAATGCAGGCATCAAGTTGTTTCACTGTGCTTTTATTCTTTCTGAAGACTCAAACTAATTAAGAGGGCTCAGCACCTGTCAGAGACTTAAAAAAAAAAAAAAAAAAAAGAGTAAAAGGTCTAGTTAGAATGTTGGATTCTAGAAATCTTAAGAGAATCCCCTAAACTGACACTAGAAATACTGCTGGGCAATTCCAGATAAGACAGCTTATTGACCAAAATCGCTAAAATCGCCAAGCTTGTGACAGTTTAGTAAAGGTAAAGAGTCTACCCTTGATAACCTCTCGCAGCTATATGTTCTGTTACAATCAAGAAATGATGATAGATGGAGACATGGTCACTGCTGTTTAGACCTCAGAGCACAGGAGACTTTGAATCTGTGTCTAGTCAGTAGTTTGTCACGGGATGGGAGTAGTCAGCTACAAGGAAATGAAATAGATTTTTGACAGCTTATCAGAACTTTTACATTCACTTGAACACGGTTAACTAAAACCAGTTTGAATGAACATATATTTTTTAATAAAGCTTTTATTTCTAAATTATTTTCAATATACTTTTAATTTTATTTCTAAAACATTTTCAATACTTTTAAAATTATATATCCAAAATAATTTAATGCATGTTTATTTCTATTTCTCATGTTATAAAAGTTGATTTACGCTATCTTGAAAGCAAAACAAATCTTTTTTAAAAAGTTTTCTGACTGGGTGCTATGGCTCACACCTATAGTCCCAGCTCTTTGGGAGGCTGAGGCGGGTGGATCATGAGGTAAGGAGTTCGAGACCAGCCTGGCCAATATGGTGAAACCCTGTCTCTAAAAAAATTAGCCGGGCATGGTGGTGCATGTCTATACTTCCAGTTACTCTGGAGCCTGAGGCAGAAAAATCGCTTGAACCCAGGAGGCGGAGGTTGCAGTGAGCGGAGATGGCACCACTGCACTCCAGCCTGGGTGACAGAGTGAGACTCTGTCTCAAAAGAAAAAAAAAAAACCCATAAATAAAAATTGTTAATTTTTGCTATATCTCATTCTTTTGGGATACAATCCTATTTCTTTCTTTGTTACTAAGCTACCCAAATATCAATATCCAAGATGCCAAGCCTTCCTCAGCACACTCTTATAATAGCCTACCTTCCCTTTTTCACATACGTATTTAAAATCTGGTGGTCTTTTCTCAGTTTTATTCTTTAACCATTAAGTAGTTTCTTCCATCTTTCTATGTCTTCAAGTTGTCCTTGTTTCTTCTGTTGCATGACTCTAGAATGTTCTTATCTGTCTGGTCTATTTCACTAGTTCCTTAGCATCTTCCAAGTTCTCATATATAGGATTTTAAAATGATCAGTTTTGCTCACTGCTGGAATTTGAAAATCTTAGATAAATTCCCATATCCATCATCTTTTTGAGTCTCAGTTTCTTCCCCAAGTGAAATATGTATAATAATAATAACTGGCTTTACTCACAAAATTATTTGAATAAAATGAGATAAAAATATGAAAAATTAAACCACAAATTTTGCTAATTTATGAAGATGTGTTAAACTATTCCTAACCAGTAAGAAATGCCTCATCAAAGGTGTGCCTGTGATGCAAACTGGACAGTCGGATAACTCTGAAAATGCTCTATTCCTACCTGTCAGGGAATATGGGCTCTTTCTTTATGTCTGACAGGCTAGAGAATATGACCTAATTATGTCTGTGACACAGAGGAAGACTGAGGGATAGAGATGGAAAGAATCCAGCCATACCTCTTGAGTTCCTGAATCCAGCCATATATTGGAAGCTTCAGTAATATAAAACAATTAATTTTTAAAAACCTATTTAATCTTTATTTTAGGTTACCAAATAACTGATTAACACGATATTTTTATTCTTGTTCAATCCATAGTGGATATGTGACTTCACTCCTATAAGGATGGGAGTAACAATTTATTTGCACAAAAATTTTTATTACTCATTTAAAAGTGCCAGAAGACTATAAAGAGACATACAATCATAAACTTTTCTTTAATTAAATTGAACCTGAGAGGTCCAACATCTCAAGCTCACATCATCCTGTTTGCTTATGCTTATATATCTATTTTGAATGTCATCTCTCTTCCAATAGTTTTATGGTCTTTTGAGACATTGCTAACCTCACCATGCACACGTCAAATATAATTTCATTTAAACAAACTCCTATCTGGCCTGTAAAACCAGATACCTTCTTTTTCTTCAGTAAACCAGTGAGACAGAAAGTTCAAAGCTACTATACTCCAAAACTTGCCTAAGGGAAAGAAGGTAAGGACACCTACAAAAGTGTGAAACAAAAAATGCCTTTAGGTGGGTGTTTTCCAAATGCACTAAAAACAACCAGATGTATTTCCTGTCTATCGTTGGTCACTAAACTCCAATTTTTATATAAAATATGGGTGCTCAGAATAAAGATTACATTGTGCAGGCACCTCTACAGTAGTGTGTAGCACTCTAATAAGTTCTTGACAATGGGCTATTTATTACTGTAAGTGACAAATATAATATTGGGGAATTGTCTCTAAATGAAGACAACAGACCTTTTCCTACTCTCTCCTGTTCCCTGTTGGTTGTTTTTTTTAGTATAATCACTGAAGTAGATAAATCATTTGGGACCGTGCAATGACTTTGGGAGTGTAAATGAAGCATGTCAGTGCAAGATACAAAGAGCCAGTAATTCTGGGTTCTTCACAGAGCAAAGCTACCACACTGGTCTGGGCAGTTCACATGTGTAGACTTTAATTTAAGGAGTTGTCTTAGTCCCATTTATGCTGCTTTAACATATCTGAAATTGAGTAATTTACAACAAATAGAAATTTATTTGCTTATAGTCTGGAGTCCCCAATATCAATGAGCCAGCATCTGGTGAAGGCCTTCTTGCTACCTCAACATATGGAAGAAGGCAAGGGTGGAGGTGGGGGAAGCACATGAGAGGGCCGGATTTCCTCTTTCATAAAGGTATGGATCCCACTCATAAGAGTGGAGCTGCCATAGCCTGATAACCTCTTAAATGTCCCACCTTTTAATGCTGTTATGATGGCAATTACATTTCAACATGAATTTTCAAAAGTACAAACATTCAAACCGTAACAGGGGATACTGATTTTGAAGCCAAACGTAACCATGCAGATACAACTACTTATGGTTTTGATGCTAAGACAGTCAGTCTAATCTGTGGTCAGATTTTAGTTAAACTTACATTTATGTAATATAAAGTAATTTGTGGATGATTAGCTATTTCTATACTTATAAAAGAAGATAGTGGAAATAGACTTGTGAGGGGCAGATAGACTTTCAGCAATTTATTCACTAACTGTATATCTATAAACAGGTTATTTTAAACTCTCTTGAACTCAGATGACTCGATTTCAAAATGAGAGGATTGGATTGACTAAATATAGAAATTTTAGGTTTGTCCAAATCTTCATGAGGTAGGAGAGACATAAAGTAAGAGCCAGGGAGCCAGTGTATCTCTGTAGATCAAATACTGTGCTGGCATGGGGAGGGACTAGCTTTACCTGAACCTGGAATATAGAACAATGAAGCACTAATTTTCTTCTTAGTAATTTCCTTGTACCCTTTTATTTTGCAGATACATTCTTTAGGCTCACAATTGTGAACACTGAAATACCAGGGTTCAGAGATAGAAAATGCTGCCACTTTAAGTGTAATTTTACCTGTGCCCCTTGAAAGAAGTCATGATTCTAACACAATATTCTATTTTGACACTTCTTAGTCCTAGAAACATGGTAGAATTTAAATAGCAGTAGTTATAAGAGGTATGAATTAAGTTAGGGTCTAGTCAACAGACTTGAAAATACCCATTTATTCTAACAGTAGAGAATAATTTTTTTAATATATTAAGCTTCTTTAATATAAAGTATTTCTTAGAATTGAACAAATTAAAAAGGAAATAATAAAGTATTATAAAAACTAAGTGGAGAAAGCAGCTGCAAACCCTAGGACCAAGGGGAATAAAGGGAAGACGTTGGAATTATTACAATTAAAAAACTTAAAGGATGCTTCCTGTGGGGCTGGACTCAGGTTTTTGAGAAAGAAATGCTGGCCAGCTGGTGTCAGAGATCCCAAAAGAGTATACAGTAAGGCTGGATCTGTAAGTGCTGAAAAAAATGCAAACAGGAATCAACTGCTAATGCTTAATGAAGAAGTAATGCTCAAGTACTACTGAGAGGAACAGGAAGCAAAGAGATAGCAAATAATATGGTCCCTTCTCTCTTTCTCAGTATTTCAGTTTCATCTAGCACCCCTATTGGGTAGAATCTAATAGAAAAAGCAAAATACGATTTGTAGACTCCTAACAGCCATATTACGAACCACAGTGTGGAAATGGGAAGGGAAATTTAAAGCCAGGAGACAATGACTTCGTAATTGGCACAGAGGAGGTATGAAAATAGAAAGGAAGATGTAACACGGGAGGAAGATTCATCTTTTATGAAGATGTGAGACTTAATTTAGATCAGGTTTTCTAAGAAACAAGAAAAATATTCTTCCCTCTTTTTAATCAAAAAGAATATGTGAGTTATTTCAAAAAGCTTCATTTTTTCCCCCCAAGGGAAAAAATCTGAAGAATATTAAATGTTTTTGAGCAAAAGTTGGTATTTTAGTTCAGAAGGAAACTTTATACAAGGCTGTGAATTAATACATTTTATTTTTAAAAGGCGCTACTGATTAAAAGGAGAAAGTCATAAATTAGTTATTTAAGGTAATTATCGTCAACTCCTTCATGCAGAAGTATATACACAGGATCTTGCATATTTAACATTCCAGGGGAGATGCCTTTTTCCTTAATTATATATTAATTGGACTAAGTAGATAAATCTTCCCAATTCTAAAATTCTAATTTCTCCATAAGGGAGTATGGGATATGGTATAAGCAAAATTGAGGTTGGAAGTCATTGCAAACATTCTATATTTTAGTTCATTCTAATTCTCTACAACCCATCCATAATATTTAATATATTGAGCACTCATTTCCAGAATCTGCAGAAAGAAAATGGAAATCTGTATTTAGTAGAATAGCAAAAAAGAAAACAGCACCATTTACCACCTCCTATTTTCCTATTTCAGTTTTCCTGAGCAGAGTATTTTCAAGGAATTTTCCCCTCAGGGGTGCATTTTGTTGATAATTAATTTCTTCTTTTTTAACTTTTATTTTAAGCTCAGGAATACATGAGTGGGTTCGTTATATAGGTAACCTCGTATTAAGGGGATTTGTGGTAGAGATTATTTCATCACTCAGGTATTAAGCCTAGTACCCATTGATTATTTTTACTGATCCTTTTGCTTCTGCCACCCTCCACCCTCCAAAAGGCCTCAGTGTGTTGTTCCCCTCTGTGTGTCCATGTGTTCTCATCATTTAGTTTCCACTTATAAGTGAGAACATGCAGTATTTAGTTTTCTGTTCCTGTGTTAGTTTGCTAAGGATAATGGTCTCCAGCTCCATTCATGTTCTTGCAAAGAACACTATCTCATTCTTTTTATGGCTCCATGGTGTATATGTACCACATTTCCTTTATCCAGTCTATCATTAATGGG
This sequence comes from Alouatta palliata, assembly GCA_004027835.1. Classification (NCBI taxonomy): domain Eukaryota; kingdom Metazoa; phylum Chordata; class Mammalia; order Primates; family Atelidae; genus Alouatta; species Alouatta palliata. The sequence goes on from PVKV010005342.1 coordinate 25,619, forward strand.
ATTTAGGTTGATTCTTTGTTTTTGCTATTGTGAATAGTGCTGCAATGAACATATGCAATACATATCTATGTAATGTATACAATATGTACATTTATTGTGATATGTATTATATATATTATTGTGATTATATATATATCATTGTGATATTACAGTAAATGTGCAAATTGTACTCATTATGTACATATGTATTGTGTAGACATTATGTACATATAAATGTACATATTGTACACATTATGTACATTTATTGTCCATATGTATTGTGTATGCATATGTACATCACAATAAATGCACATATTGTACATATTGTATACATTTATTGTAATATCCCAATAAATGTACACATTATCAGTAAGTTCTGGGATATTATTTTTAATATATTAGATAAAAATTACTCCTAATATCAAAGTGAGTATACACCCATGTGTGTACATTTTATGATATTATCCATAATATCCTAAGTAGATATTACTCTCATTGTGAGCTTTGCGCAGTGGCAGTGTCATAGCCAATGAAGTTTATCCGAGGCACGATTATTGCTAATTGAAAACTTTTTCCAATACCCTGCCGTGACGACTTGCAGTCAGCACTGGCAATTTTTGACAGTCTCTACGGAGACTGATTAAAAAACAAACAAACAAACTATATATATATATATATATATATATATATATATATATATACTCTCATTGTGAAAGCAAGTGTACACTCTGTGATTGTTCCAGTATCACAGGTGGTGTACAATGCTTCTGTGATATAGTTCCTAATATCCGGGGTAGAGAGGATGATTATACCCTCAATATCGCAGGAAGTGTACACCACCACTGTAATATTGTTTCTAATATCCAAAAACGGAGAGGTTATTGCTCCAAATATCTCAGGAAGCACACAAAGCCCCAGTGATATTGTTCCTAATAACTAGGGGATGAGAGATGATATTACTCACAATGTGGCTGGGGCTGTACACCCGCCCTGTGATATTGTTCCTAATGTCCAGGGAAGGAGAGGATGATATTACTGCCCATATGACAATAGTCTCAATATGGCAAGAGGTGTACACCACGCTCTGATGTTGTAACTAAGGTGCACAAAAAACATAATTATATTGAATTAAATATTGTAAGGGATAAAACTCCTCTGTGATGCCAATTCTAATGTCAAAGGGGGCAAGGATGATATTTTTGTCAATATCGCAGAGGTGGAACTAGAACTAGCATTATTGTGCCTAATATAAAAAAAGAAACACAATAACATTATCTTCTCCTATGATATGGTTCCCAGTATCATATTACTCCAAATTTTCTAAATAGCTGCTGTGGGCACAGCCCCTTAGCCAGAGGGCAAGTAGCAGCTGGGGGGGCTGAGCTGCTGCTACTGGCCCGCTGGCAGGGACTGTGGGATAGGGGGCTGTGGGATAGGGGGCTGTGCATATGTACATAATTTGCTCTCATATGTACACGTGTACATATTGCACATATGTACATAATGTGCACATTATGTACACATGTACATATTGTGCATATCTACATAATGTACACATATAAGTACACATGTACATATTGTACATCTGTACATAATGTGCACCTATATGCACATGTGTACATATAGTACATATGTACATAATGTGTACATTATGTACATAATGTGTACATTATGTACATATTGTAATATCACAATAAATGTATATGTACATAATGTATACACAATACATATGTACATAATGTGTACAATATGTACATTTAATGTGATATGTATTATATATTGTGATTTTATATATTATTGTGATTATATATCATTGTGATATAATAAACGTACATATTGTACACATTATTTACGTTTATTTTACATGTGTATTGTGTACACATATGTACATCACAATAAATGTGCATATTGTACATATTACCTACAGTTATTGTAATATCCCAATAAATGTACACATTATGAGTACATTCTGGGATATTATTTTTAGTATATTAGATAAAAATTACTCCTAATATCAAAGTGGGAATACACCCATGTGTGTACATTTTGTGATATTATCCATAATATCCTAAGTAGGTATTACTCTCATTGTGAAAGCAAGTGTACACTCTGTGATTGTTCCAGTATCACAGGCAGGTACAACACTTCTGTGATATAGTTCCTAACATCTGGGGTAGAGAGGATGATTATACCCTCAATATCGCAGGAAGTGTACACCACCACTGTAATATTGTTTCTAATATCCAAAAACGGAGAGGCTATTACTCCACATATCTCTGGAAGCACACAAACCCCCAGTGATATTGTTCCTAATAACTAGGGGATGAGAGATGATATTACTCACAATGTGGCTGGGGCTGTACACCCGCCCTGTGATATTGTTCCTAATATCCAGGGAAGGAGAGGATGATATTATTGCCCATATGACAATAGTCTCAATATGGCAAGAGGTGTACACCATGCTCTGATATGGTAACTAATGTCCACAGAAAAAATAATTATATTGAATTAAATATTGCAAGGGGTGAAACCCCCCTGTGATTTCAATTCTAATGTCAAAGGGGGCAAGGATGATATTTGTGTCAATATCACAGAGTGTAACTAAAACTAGTGTTATTGTGCCTAAAATAAAAAAAAAAACCAGAATAACATTATCTTCTCCCTATGATATGGTTCCCAGTATCATATTACTCCAAATTTTCTAAATAGCCGGTTCGTAGCAGCCAGTGGGGGCCAGGGTGCTGCTACTCACCTTCTGGCAGGGGCTGTGGGCACAGCCCTCATTATGTACAGATTGTACATAATGTGCACACATGTACATATTTTACATATGTACATAATGTGCATATTAGGTACATTGTACATACTGTACATCTGTACATAATTTTCACTTATATGTATATGTGTACATATTTTTCATGTGTACATAATTTGCACATATATGTACACGTGTACATATTGTATGTCTGTACATAATGTCCATAATGTTCACATATATATGTACATGATGTAAGTATAGTATATATGTACATAATGTAATATCACTATAAATGTATATGTACATAATGTGTACATAATGCATATGTATATAATGTGTTCAATATGTACATTTATTGTGATGTGTGTTATGTATATATTGTGATTATATATATTATTGTGATTATATATATAATATCATTGTGATATGGTAAATGTGCATATTGTAATCATGTACATATGTATTGTGTAGACATTATGTACCTATAAATGTACATACTGTACACATTATCTACATTTATTCTATATACATATTGTGTACACATATGTACATCACAATAAATGTACATATTGTACATATTGTATACATTTATTGTAATATCCCAATAAATGTACACATTATGACTCCATCCTGGGATATTATTTTTGGTATATTAGACAAAAATTACTCCTAATATCAAAGTGGGTATACAACCATGTGTGTACATTTTGTGATATTATCCAAAATATCCTAAGTAGATATTACTCTCATTGTAAAAGCAAGTGTACACTCTGTGATTGTTCTAATATCACAGGTGGTGTACAATGTTTCTGTGATATATTTCCTAATGTCTGGGGGAAAGAGGATGATTATACTCTCTTATATCAAACAGACTTTATACATCCTGTAATATTACTCCTCATGTCAAACTGAGTTTACATCCTGTAATATTATTCATAATATCCTAGAAAAATATTTCTCCTAATATCACATTGGGTGCACACAATGCATGTATACCATGTGTGCACACTGTGATATTATTTGTAATATCATAGATAATATCACAATAAAAGTACACATTATGTACATTTATGGTACATTTATTGTGATATTACCATAAATGTACATAATGTGTACACATCTACATAATGTGTACATATATTACACGTGTACATATTGTACATATGTACATAACATGCACATTATGTACACGTGTACATACTGTGTCTTTATAGTAGAGTGATTTATATGCCTTTGGGAATATACTCAGTATTGAGATTACTGGGTCAAATGGTATTTCTGTTTTTAGGTCTTTGACAAATCACCACACTGTCTTTCACAATGGTTGAACTAGTTTACACTCCTACCAACAGTGTAAAAGTGTTCCTGTTTCTCCACATCCTCTCCAGCATCTGTTGTCTCCAGATTTTTTAATGATCACCATTTTAACTGGCGTGAGATGGTATCTCAAAATAGTTTTAATTTGCATTTCTCTAATGACCAGTGATGATGAGCATGTTTTCATGTTTGTTGGTCTCATATATGTCTTCTTTTGTAAAGTGTCTGTTCATATCCTTTGCCCACTTTTGAATGGGTTTGTTTGTTTTTTTCTTATAAATCTGTTTTAGTTCTTTGTAGATTCTGGATATTTGCCCCTTGTCAGATGGGTATATTGCAAAAATTTTTTCCCATTCTGTTGGTTGCTGGTTTGTTTTAATGATTGTTTCCTTTGCTGTACAGAAGCTCTGGAGTTTAATTGGATCCCATTTGTCTATTTTGGCTTTTGTTGCCATTGCTTTTGGTGGCTTATCTTTTTTTCTGATGCAAAGTCAATGATTATTTTCAAGTTAATTCTATGTAATGTGTATTCTTCCCCCTATTGTTATTTTTAGATTATCTATTTATCAGTGGTCCCAGAAGTTTGATTGTAATGAGCTTTGGTATAGTATTCTTCGTGTGTTATAGCTTGAAATTTGTTGGGCTTCTTATTAACTACAATTTGGACATTTTCAGTCACTATTTTGTCTTCCCCTCTCCTACCTCCTTTTTCCTTTCCAGGACTTCAGTCACATGCATATTATACTGCTAATATTTTTCCACAGATTATGGGGATCTGTTTATATATTTTCTCAGCAGTTTTTCTTCTGTCATTCAGTTTGGATAGTTTTTTTGCTGTCTTCAAGTTTACCAGTGTTTTCATCTAAAGAACTGACTCTGCTATTAAGTCTATGTAGTATTTTTTTTTTTAATATAGAGGTTACATTTTGGGGGTTTAAAGTTTCTATTCAGTTTTTTTTTATGTATTTCATTCATCTCCCCATTATGTGTGTTTTTAATTTTTTTCTCATGCACATTTATAATGATTTTTAAAGTCCTTGCTGGCTACTTACATCACTTCTATCAGTTCTGTGTCTGTTTCTGCCTGTTCATATTTCTCATAGTTTTTTATCATATTTTACTTCTTCTCATGTCCAGGTTTTTTATTATTGGAGGTTGAAATGAATATTATGATATTGAGTGGCTAGATGTTTTTGTTTTCTTTGTAGAGAGCTGAATTTTGTTTTGGCAGGTATTTAATGTAATTTACTTGCAGTACTGAGACTTCCATACTCGCACTATCCCTTGCTGTGTCAGAGTCGAAAGTGCCTCAGGGCAGAGTTGGAGTGATCATAGGGATCATTTGCTTATTTCTCATCTCTCAAGACTCACGTTTCTAAAATATCTGTTATCTTGTATCTAAAAAAAGTTGTTTTAAAATATTTTTCCCATTTTATAGTGTTTATAGCAGAAAGTCTAATCTGGTATGAATTACTGCCACAGACAGAGTAGAGTAGGTCATTTTACAAATGACATTAATTTTTCCCCAGGATATGAGTGACACATCAAAATCCAAAATATTAAATAACTGGAACCTAAGTGTCTCAGAGAATTTTGGTGAGAATTCAGACTACCAAGCTATTGTCTCTTTTATTCAGTAGTTGAAACTACTTTTATTGATTATAGGTCATTTCATAAAAATTCTTTCTAAATTTATATTGAAGTATGCCATGGGGCCATCCTCAGACATCATGCTAACAATTCTGTTTTTAGTTGCAGAAAAAGGATGAATAATGACTGTACTGAACCCAGTATGAAAAAGAAGAAATAAAGAATCCCCATATTGAAGCCATTGAAATTACGCTTGACATTTAGATGACACTCAGACATTTAGAAAAGAACAAACTGAGATGGCTCTGCAAGCTTAACTGAAAATGAGGACACAAATAAAACTGCCTAACAGATGCATGGGATAAAGGGGAGAAGGACCTCTGGGTGGGCTTTCACTGGACTTACCATAATAAGCAGAACTTGTGTAATTGTGTCAAGAGGGCTTATGTAAGCATTTATTACTAATAGAAGAAGCTGGGAAGAGCAAATATATTTAATTTGCAGCAAATTAGAAATGAAGTACGACTATTTTCAGAAGATATGGAATAAGGATATCCTAGAGGAATAAAATGTCATTACCTGTAGCCAATGTCCTGTGGTCTCTGTCTTACAATACACACATTAAGGGAAGATACAGTTTTAGAGGTCCAGCAATATATTATGTGATAATTGTTAACATTAACTCACACATATATACACAAAAATATCACATATATTCTAGCTTTTTAGCATAGGGAAGCCTGAGTGAATTAGGTCACTCTGGAGGGAAATGGAAGGCAAGAAAAAGACAGAAGAGAGAGGGAGATGATAGTAATCTATTTAATTAAACTAAATACCTACCAAAACAAAATTCAGCTATCTACAAGGAAAACAAAGAAATCTGGACACTCAATATCATATTTACTTAAACCACCAATAATAAAAGACCTAGACATGAGAAGAAGTAAAATTTACAGTAGAATTAGGTACTCATCATTGCCAAATTGTTGGCGTCACTGAGTGTGCTGTGTACAAAGTATTGACCTCCTAATGCATGCTGAGAGCTCCCTCATATGTTTGTTTATATATAATATTTTTGAACAATTTATTTACGTTGACATAGCTTGGCTTAACTGATGGTTTTGTTTGTTTGTTTGTTTTGCTGTCATCCCAGGTTTACTGAAAATGTTACAGCATTGCAGAAAGATTCAACCAGCTCCATGAGGCATTTTGAAATGCATCCTAACATAGGCAGGTTGGACAGACTGCCTAAGTCCAAAAGCTTCAGCATTTCTTTAGTGTCAGGATCCACTTCAGTGATCTCCTGATCCGGGGCTGAGACCTCAGGATGGTAATTATCTCTCCTTTCTCCTCCTCCTGCAGCCTGATGGGGATACATCTCATGGGGTCCCTCTGAATCTGCCTCACCAGCTGTGTGACATAGCCTGCTATGTCGTTGCAGAGCTTTTTGCTTGGGATAATGGCAATCTCCTCACACGTGCGCTTGTTCCTCTGGAAGTGGCTGCCCACAGGATAACCCGGGCCACCTTCTTCGTGGTTTTGGTGCTATGTCATCCCATGTTGGCAAGTCTTTGATTTAACTCATGCTTTTTCTTAATGATTTCAAGGAGTATCTAATAGAAAAGCCATAAATAATGCTTCAGCAAACTATTTCTCACAGCTGTAATGCTCCTATAAAGGGAGTGGCCCAATTTCATTGTTTTCATGGGCTTTATCAGAGATTCAGTGTTTAAATCAAGCAGGGTTCGCATTTTTAAAACTTTTATTGGTGTTAGTTATGGTTGAACCTACTAGATTTGGATATGAATTTCACACAACCTGAGAAACCCAAATGCTAACACTGATGATTGGTTATACTGTGCAAGGTTAATTTGAATGCTCATATTTTGCCTCATATTTAAGGAATAAAAGTAAGTTATTTCTCAACTGACTTTAAATACCTTGCTTTAAAATACCTTGTCATGTTAGTAGTGAGAAAGTCCAATTAAGAGCAGAGTAGTCCAGATAAGAAATCTCAAATTTATTCTAATACAGTTCTAGATATGTGAGGAATCTTAGATTCTTGAGATAAGTTTAGATTAACCATTATTAGCACTTTAATTCTTTTCTGTCTAGAGTTATATTATCCAAAATCCTTCCAGCCATGATCACCAAAGCTTTATATTAGAATGTGGCAAGACCTCTCTGCTTTTTTATACCCCTTGTAACAGAAACAAGATTCCTTCCAGGTCTTCATATAAATTCCTATGCTTTCTTTTACTCTGTGCTTTTAAAAATCATATTCTCATGCCCTGCCACATGTTTAACCTCTCTTAGCTCTTAAATCATAATATGTTTCTTTTCTAATCTGACTCAAAAACTCTTTTTTCTTTAATCTTTGGTCACACTCTTGTCTTGTAATTACAAGACACAAATTGGACATATTTTATCTGAAATACATATATATTATACATATATACTTATATATAGAATATATATTAATATATATCCAACATATTTGATATATATAACTTTAGACAGAAAATAAATGAGCTAATAATGGCTAATCTAGGATTATCTCAAGAACTCAAAATTCCTCAGATATTTAGAACTGTATTAGAATAAATTTGAGATTTCTTATCTGGTTAGAAAGATAAGCTGAGATAGAATGATTGCTTGAGGTGGGGAGGATGAAGCCGCAATGAGCAGTGACTGTACTACTACAATTATATAATTATGTTTACTTATAGGAATATATATATAACTTTTATTTTTTGAGACAGAGTCTTGCTCTGTTGCCCAGGCAGAAGTGCTGTGGCACCATCTCAGCTCATTGCAACCTCCACCTCCCAGGTCTAAGCAATTCTCCTGCCTCAGCCTCCCGAGTAGCTGGGATTACAGGGGAACACTACCACCCCCAGGTAATATTTGTATTTTTAGTAGAGACAGGGTTTCACAATGTTGGCCAGGCTGGTCTCGAACTCCTGACCTCAAGTGATCTGCCTGCCTTGGCCTCCCTAAGTGCTGGGATTACAAACATGAGCCACTGCACCCAGCTGGAAGGAACTTTTAAGGCCAACTAAGGGTCAGCTATATTAAATTATGTTATATATTATAAATATCATGTAATATATAATACATAATTGTATTATTATATATACTGTGATATCTATTATATGTACTGATGAAGTTGAGGAAAACATATTTAAAAATATAATATATTTTAAGTATAATATATTTTGAATATGTTACATATTTTAAAAATACATTTTTTCTTTAGCTTCTTTTTCAGTCTCTCTTTGATTCCATATTATTTTTAGTAAATAACCTGTTCTAAATTTCTGTATTAGCTCACCTAGTAATCTTTAATTTTATATTGAGATAAAATCTACACATGTAAAATGTTAAATGTTACATGTTCTATTTGAAGAGTTTCAACAGTTTTATCTACCCAGGTAAACAGTACCCAAAGAAAAGATAAAATATTACTGCTCTTCATAAACTTCCTTTGTGTCCCCAATTAGACAATATCTCATTTCCAACAAGCAACAACTTTTCAGTATTTATCAAAAAAGACTGGTTTTACCTTTTCTTTGAAATCATCTAAATGTAATCATTCAGTACTTTTAGAAGTCTGGCTTTCATTAACAAAATGCTTGCAAGATCAGTCATGTGGTTTCATGTTTATATAATTAATCTGTTTTTACTGCTGAGTAGTATCCAATTGTACACAATTTATGTATTCATTCACTTGTTCATGGGAATTGGTTTGTTTCCACTTTTGGATTATCATGAATAAGAAAACTACAATGGGGAGGCCAAGGTGTAAGAATTGCTTGAGCCCAGGATTTTGAGACATGGCTAAACCTCATTTCTACCAAAAACAAACAAACAAACAAACAAAATCTAGCCAGATGCGTTGGCATACAACTGTGGTCCTAGCTGCTTGGGAAGCTGAGGTAGTAAGCTTGCTTGAAGTTAGGAAGTTGAAACTGCAATGAGCAGTGATTACACACTACACTCCAGCCTGGGTGACAGAGCCAGACCATGAAAAAAGGAAGAAAAGAAGGAAGGAAGGAAGGGAGGAAAGGAGGAAGGGAGGGAGGGAGGGAGGGAGAGAGGGAGAGGAAGGAAAGAAAGGAAAGAAAGGAAAGAAGGAAGGAAGGAAGGAGAAAGAGAAAGGAAGAAAGAAAAAAAGAAAAAGAAAGAAAGAGAAAAAGAAAGAGAAAGAAAGAAAGAAAGAAAGAAAGAAAGAAAGAAAGAAAGAAAGAAAGAAAGAAAGAAAGAAGGAAAGAGAGAGGCTATGAATATTTTTGTATGAGCCCTTTTTGGACATATGTTTTCATTTATTTTGAGTGAATGGAATTTATTCAATTAAGTTGGAATTCCAAGCAAGTGGAACTGCTATGCAATAATTTTAAAGAAAAGCCAAAGAGTTATCCAAAATATCTCCCTTATATTTTTCCTGTAAAATAATTCTAGTGGTTCTACCTTCTTGCCAGCATTTTGTGCTCTCAGTCTTTTGGATTTTACCCATTTTAGAGGGTCTCTAAGACTCTCTTCCTCTCTCTTTTTTTGTTTTTTTGCAACCATCCTCTAAGTAACCTATTTCTGTACATTCTACTTCTAAAGATTTAGAAACATTCTGGAATGTTTCTCTAACAGTCCATAATTATTCCAAGTATATCTTTGCTAAATTAAGTTTCTTGAAGGCAGTATCATTTTTTTTTTTTTTAGTACTGTCATTCTTTAAACTCTAGAAACAAGCACAATTCTAAGTATGATCAGAGTTTATATCTTGGCAAATGCCTTGTTTTGTAACTCTTGCACAGTATTCAGATTATATTTGATATACAATGCTATGCCCAAATTACACAATGGCAGAATTCAAAGCAGTTAGATCTTCTTCTTCTTCTTTTTTTTTTTTTTTTCTGGAAATGGAGTTTCACTCTGTCACCTCAGGCTAGAGTGCAGTGGTGTGATCTCAGCCCACTGCAACCTTCACCTCTAGGGTTTAAGCAATTCTGCCTCAGCCTTCTGAGTAGCTCGGATTATAGGTGTGGACCACCACACCTAGATAATTTTTGTATTTTTGGTAGAGATGGGGTTTCACCATATTGACCAGGCTGCTCTTGATCTCTTGACTTCAGGTAATCCACCCACCTCAGCCCCCCAAAGTGCTGGGATTATAGGCCTGAGCCACCACACCTCATCCGAAGGTAGATCTTCTAACCCTTGATCCAGAACATTGTACATCATGTCAGGGCACTTCTATTGATAAATTCACAGGTAAGTTTGTTTTGAATCTGATGTCTTTAAGAGTTACAAAGGTGAGAGCCTGCAGATTAGAGATCCCCTAAATGAAAATATATCCTCAGGAATGCTCACTCCCTTGGGGTCTCCTAACCTGGGTGTATATTCTTTTTTTTTTTTTTTTGAGATGGAGTTTCGCTCTTGTTACCCAGGCTGGAGTGCAATGGCGCGATCTCGGCTCACCGCAACTTCCGCCTCCTAAGTTCAAGCAATTCTCCTGCCTCAGCCTCCCGAGTAGCTGGGACTACAGGCACGTGCCACCATGCCCAGCTAATTTTTGTATTTTTAGTAGAGACAGGGTTTCACCATGTTGACCAGGATGGTCTCGATCTCTTGACCTCGTGTATATTCTTAACCTGGGTGCTCATGACAACTTTCCATCCTGGGAAACAATCTCAAAGCTTGCTACTTTTTCTGGTAATGACTCTCAGAGTTTTATTTAAGTGTCACAGTGAAAATAAGGGATTGCTCTAAGTTTATCAAAAGCTATAATAGTTCAGATTACATTGAAAAGTTTTTGACTATATGTTTTATTATATATTTTATTAGAATATGCCCTGAAAAAAAAGGAAAATACAACTCACTGGTTGGAGAGTGTAGCGACCACTAGATAAGCTTATAGTGTGAGGTGTATCTTATAAAAAAAAGTTCATAGCTGGCTTTACAAATTTCGAAGTACCAAAAACATATGGATATGTCTCAAATGTGCCAACTCTATGTAAATGTCAGAGTTTTAAATTACTGTATCAGCATATATTGCTACTTTTTCCAGGAACTTAAAAAAAAACTGTTATTCGTATCTTCTCACATATAATAAATAGCACATAGATTATGGGCAAAAGAAAATTTCAAATGTCTACATTTAAAAATCAGGATTAGGACATTTCTTTATAATCATATGAATTCTCTTTTTTTAAAATGTAATTATTATAAGGAATTTAGAATGTGCCAGAAATTATGACAATGATTATCATAAGCGTGGAATTTGTGTAAAAATTATTTATTGCAGTACTTTTCTCTCTGAAAATCTATTAATTATTGCCTTGATTTATCTGTCCCATAAATCTTGGAGAGGATGCTTTTGTGAATATATTTTTCATAATAAGTGTATAAAGACATGTCTTGAAATTTGGCAGAATATCTCATAGCATCTAAGCTCAGGCACATAACTCACTTTTTCCGAAACTGTGTACTAGGATCTGACTGTTCTTAAACACTTAAATGCTTTGCATTTTGATTACTCTGATGTAGTCAACACAGAATCTTTCCTTATTGCTGCTGATCTGATTCTTACAAGTGCTGATTCCCTCCAAAGAGTTTACAGATCATTGTGTTGATAAAGTGTTTTTACATTTGTAGTCCTTTAAATTTTATTGAAGTTCTTTCTAGTAGATTTTGGAAGGCAGAAATATACTGTAACAGCACATTATGCTGAAATTTCATGACTAATGAATGTAAAATGTCCTGTCAAAAGTACCTAGGCAGACATTACCTGTTTCCCCTTTAATCACTTGCTATAGCATCAGGATCCTTGTCTGGGACTTGCATTATTATCCTGCAGTCATAAAGGTGAGGTGTGTTATGTGTTTGGGAACCAGAGAACACATGTTTATAATATCTTTTATGTACAATTCTAGAATAATAACACACCTTCAAGGTGAATTTTGTTTTACTGATGTTGAAGATAAGAAATTTTGGAAAACAAAATAAACACTGAGAAATAAACTGTAAATTCGTTTCATTGCCAGTGGCCTGACAGTTAAGGTTACGCCAACATGTTTGTGTGCCTATAGCATTGTAATTACATACTTTAGATTCTCTTTTGGTTCCTAGTTTGTTTTTCACAATATCTGACAACAAGAAATAACACTACAGAATTTAATCTCCACTTAGTATTTATATCATGATATCTCGGAGGAATCATGAGTAATCATGCCCTTTTAACCACTAGGCTATGTTACCTCTGTGTATTGGTGAACATGATAGGTACTGTTAATAGGAATTTATGATTTTAAATTCTACAAACTCTTATTTTGTTTTCCTATAACATATTAAAATTATTACATGGTCAGTTTTTCAGAAAGCAGCATTGAGTCTAAAGTATAGTCGTATTCCTTATTGTTGCTGATCTGATTCTTAAAAGTGGTGATCCCCTCCAAACAAAGGGTTTACAGATCATTGTGTTGATAAAGTATTTTTACATTTGTAGTCCTGTAAATGTTATTGAAGTTCTTTCTAGGAGATTTTGGAAAGCAGAAATATACTATAACAGCACATTATGCTGAAATTTCCTGACTTTTGTATTGAGTTTCAAGGGATGTGGGAGGAATGGGGTAGTTTATATCTGGTGTTTTGCAACTAGTCACTAGTGTGAATTGTCTTAATCTATAAGTAGGAAATTATTATACTAGTAACCAGTAAGAATTATTTTTAGAACAGCTTTCTTGGATTCTAGCAATGGAAGTGGTGGGCCAACCAGGTGAGTGAGTTATTGAGCCCATAGGTGGTGGATGTGGCATGGGTGATGGCAGTAGTAGTGGTGGAACAACCCTCTGGATCCCAAGCAGTTTCTGCAGGTGTTGGTGTTGACTGCAACAGTGTTAAAAGGCCAGTGCCCAGGGCCAGATGTGATGCATGTGCGTGGGTGCAAGCTGTAATGGTAGCTGCAGGTTGGATGGGCCCAATCTCAGGCCCCCAGGAGGAGTGTTCAGGTACCAATAGTGGTGGATGGGACTGAGAGTTCTCCCAGCCCCTGGAGAGGATGCCTGTATACTGGGGTTTACAGAGATAGGTCATGGAGGCATGTCCTCAGTTCCACTAGTGGGTGCTGGCCATGGTAGGCAGGGGTTGGTTATCCCCAGGCCTCCATCGGAATGCTCAGGGCAGTAGGAGGTGAATTTTGGCCCTGGTGTGGAAGGGCAGGGTTACTTTCAGTGGCTTTCGCTATATATAGGTGTCTGGGGAGCATATGCTATGGCTGCAGCTGGTAGTTTCAGGCAGGATAGCTAGCCTGTCTTAAGGGTGCTTGTAATGCATGGCAGCCCACTGCTAGGAATGGCAGGGTCAATGCCAGTTGCTCGCATTTTGGCCTTAGCCACAACAACCAGCAGTGGTGGTGACTGCAGGTAGGGAATGCCAATAAGATGATAGGGATGTGGAGATATATGGGTTCTGGGGCCCCTGGTCAACATGCAGTCTGGTGGGGGCTGGGCTCTCGATATGGTACTTTGCTGTGGTTGCTTAGGACTTAGCGTATGTATGTATGGGACCCATCATGATCTTCTTCTTTGGGATAGTGCTTTCATGTGGACTCCAGGTAGCTCTCTCTGCTAATCTTAGGGCTCAAAAGGGTCAAGGGGTTCTCTTGTAGCTAAAACTGCAAGGGTCTACAATAGGATTGTGGACAACTGCGGGTGTCTCACTTACCTTTTCCCCACATTGGGGAGCATCTCCAGTTTCCCAGCCAACTCAGGCCAAGCAGGCTCTGCCTCACTTACCTCTTCTTCTTTGCAGTAGGTGTTTCCTGTCACTTCTCTGTTGAATTCCAGTGTCATCTCTAATCTATTTGAAGTATGATTATCTCCTCACTGTTTCTCCTTTTTAGATGAAAGGAGAACCAGATGCCTCTAGTCAGTCATCTCGAAGCCCCTCCTCAATCCTCAAAATTAAAGTTGACTTTAACATTTACCCTTACTAATTTGGGTGGGTCTATTCCAACCAGTTGAAAGTTCTCTGAGGAAGAAACTTAGTTTGTGGACTGCAGCACCAGGGAATGAAATCAAGCATTGTATAGGAGAAATGTTGTTATCAACTTGTAAAAGGTGATGCCTCAGCTCCACAATAACTTTAGTTTCAGATGTCTTTATGTAATGGTGGGGTCTTCTTTGACCCTGAGCTCTCCTGATTTCCCCCATTTTTTCTTGTTACTCTTTTTCAGTCCAGACTCCACTGCACGTCCTCTGTTCTATTTTCCTTTAGATTGTGGGTCTGACAAGAAAAAATATTCATCCATCTTCTCTCTTCTCTGCATACTCTTCTTTATAGGCAACTTATCTGTAATTGTGGTCGTAATTGTAACCACATGGTAATGATTTCCAAGTTCAGTTCATCAATCCAAATCTTTTTTCTGAGATGTGGCTCTGCATACGTAACTATCTGACATCTTGACTTTAATTTCTTCAAGTTGCTTGAGAACCAATAGATTCAAAACCCAACTCTCCACCTCTTCTTCCAATGCTGCCCCAGGCACAGCTGCAGGTCATTCATTGCCCAGGAGCCTTGGGAAATCAGAAAAAAAAAAAATGCATGTGTGCCATTAAAGAAAAGTGTTGAGGAAACAAATTTAGTTAGTAGAGTATTAACCATAATAATGGTTAGTACTTCTTCCTCAGCAAATCTGTGTTTAAGATGAAAATTTGAGCAAATCTTGTTTTCACTGCAAAAACAAGCTTCTTGATTGATAAACATTGCAATACTTTTATTTTTGAGTCCTTAAATATTATCTCAAAAACACAAATAATTTCTTATTATGTATAATTATTAACAATACAGGAAGTAACAAAGATATAAATAATTAACCTTTTCTAATATTATTTTACCTAATTCTTAAAGCAATTTTTGGAAGAGGTGATATTAGTACTATTTTGTAGTTAAGGCAATGCAGGCACAGGAAAATGCAGTATTTTCTCTGTGGTCACACAACTAGGCTGCAGTGGAGCTAGGATTTAAATATAAACGTATCTGACTGAAGTCCCTGTGCTTTCTTTCGACTTTAAGAATCCAAGAATTGACATTGACTTTGCTAACCTATGATATAAAGCTAATATATTCAGAAATAACTTAGCTAATAGCAATTAAAAATTGAGTCAAGCATTCACTTTATATATTGCTAGAAATTGTAACATTGCATATCTTCTCATGTAACAAAAAATGGCATTGAAATATCTATTTATTTTATCAAAGATACTGCATTCTTATGTAACAGCTCTCTCAGGCTGTCTTTTTAACTCAGAGTAATGTGCATGTCCACATACTCACACGTGTGTGTGCTTATCATGTCACAATTTCTTTATGTTTGACTATTTTTATGTTATTCTGTGTTACTAGATTCTATAACCAATTTCTACTTTTACCCATGTTATCTTAAATAAGAGAGATTCCAAATTAGCTCAGGTAAAACTGTTATTGACTATTAACTTGTTCTTCCAGATCATGACTCAGTAAAATATCCTGTGGAGAAGAAATGAGAGCAGTACTTTCATATGTTTTCTTACACACAATTGAAACTTATTCAATAAAGTTTTCTAGTAAAAAATGACCTTTTACTCTCATAAATTTCAAATTACAAACACCTCACTTCTCATTATAAAATAAAAACTGTAATCCTACTCATTATAGTGCCACTTACAAAAAGCAAGATTCAAATGCTTTTGATTTTGAAAACATAGTTTTTTTCCCCAATTTATATGGTGTAGCTGTTTACATAGTTTTTCACATCTTCTATATATAATTAAATCATTACCAAACTCCTTGTAGATTCTACTCTTAGTTGCCAATTGTCTCTGACCTCTTTTCTCAGTCCTGGAAAGGTTTATTATGGAGCAGCCCCTTGCAGAACTGTGAATCAGGCAAAGGTATCTAAACCCTATTGTTCAGTGCCTGCGTTAATTGCATTTTTTTTTTTTTTTTTTTTGGTGTCCTATGCTACATCATATGTGATTCTTCAGAGGGGTTTATTTTTAATAAGAAAACACAAGTAAATGGGTCAATGTAGATCGGAAAAGTTAAGCAGATTCCAGGCATATGTATAAGAAAATGAAAACATCCTCTCTGGTCAAAAAGTATATGTTTATGCAGTAAAGTTTCTACTAGCTTTTTCTATGTTACAATGACTAAGAGATTTTGGGGTGGGGGATAGCTGCTAAAATTTCAACAAGGAATAAAATGTAGTAGAATTATACTCATTTTGAAGGTTGGGTTTAGATTATGGCCACTGAACCAGGATGTGAAAAAAATCTTTTTATATTGCCTTTACTTAGATAATAATATAAGAATGGCCACTATCAGGAAGAGTACACACAATTTTTTAAACTAAAATTAAGTTAGATATACCTAGACTTTATTTACACTTCCCTTACTCTGTTGTTAAAAGTAAATATAATGTGTAATTCTTAGAATATTTTAAATATTGAAGGCTTTCTGTTCTCCTGACTTAACTTCAGAAAATATAGATTTTAATTAAGCCATTTTGATATCTCTTTGGCATGGATAATTTGGAATATTTTACCTTTTTGATAATTGAATGTACTTTAATTCAATTAGCCATGTGGGACACTGGATCGACCATTTAGATTACACTCTGATGGAACATGCTAAAATCCTTTTGCGAGTATTCAGTTCTTAAAGCTCTCTGTGTTCTGTCTTTGCACTGTGCTTTGCAGCTTAAATAAGAGTAACATTGCCTTCCTTCCTTCAGGAAAGAGGTATTTTAATGGCTGTGAAATGCTGCCTTGTTTTTAAATGCATAATTACAGGTTTTGCATTTACCTGAAGATTTTAATAATTTAAAAGATGCTTTTCTAGTAATCAAAATGAAATAATTTTTCCTGATAATTACTTCAGTCACTTTGAAAGAGTCAGTGATGAATATATTCAAGCTGTGAAATATAAAAAGGTAATTAAATAGAATTTAGCAGTGAATATACTTTTCTCTCTGCCATCTTTTAAAATCGCTGTTTATATTTAGCACTTGGGAGAAATTCATATTTTCTTAATGGAAAACAATAAAGAGCAAATTTTTCATTTTAGAAAAAATAAAATTTATTAGGTTTGTTATTTTGATCATTTATGGTTATAAAATAGGAGCAAATTGAGCAAAGTGGAGAGTCTATAACAGAATTATTTGACTCCAGACTTGCACATCATGATGGGAGAGAGGCAGGGAATGAATGTCCTTCAAAAACTACTTTCAGAGAAGCTTCGTAGGCTGAACACCATCTATAAAGAGGTAGAACTATCTCAGTCTTAATTCCAGGCTTGTTGAAGACAAGACATTTTAATATTATGAAGGAGGGTGTACTAGAGAATTCCTACAATAGTAAATGCACAAAAATTCATTAAGTAGAACTAAATCTCCTCGCCTTCAACCCTGTGTTAGGGCATAGGGCTAGATTGCATTCCCTGAAAGAAGACTGGAAAATTCATGGCTTTAAAAGCTACTCAAATGGCTGATTGGTATTTAGATATATCCAGGTCAGAACTGGGTGACAATACAGAAGAGGAAGTAAGAAAGTTTCTAATCCTTGGATTCTTTGAACTCATCTGTTAAGAACATATTTGTTTGGAGGATGGACTTGGTAGAGGAAGGCTTAGGGAACTGGTAGTGGTGATGGGTGAATGTGAATATAATAAAACAAAACCTAAAGTATGTTCCTTGGGCAATTAGGTACATGGTCTTACTGGTAAGATGTATACACAAGTATCAATCCAGAGTTTAGCGGTTATGACTAAACAACCCTCAAAAATTTAAATCTGGATTATTTAATTCTGAGTTTTCTTGGAAAACAGAGCAGGCCTGGGCATCGTTACAGGTAAGGAACGTGGAGAAAAAATAACATTAGGTGATCGAGGTGAGAGATGAAAGTCTTCTCTACATTCCTATAACAATATCTGCTGGTGCTCAGGCCTGTTCCGTGTCTCAAGTAAATTTAGCATTAAATTGCCTCGTATGATTTTTTTTGTCATATAATGAGGTCTCTCAAATATTTCCTTCTTCTGGGGATAATTCCACCTCACCTACAGAGCTACTTTATAAAATAGAATGTTAATAAATGCTGTTTGCTTCTTTAGTACAGAAGTTTCTAGAAATCCAAGATTTTAACTCTAACATCAGAGAATTGGCATTAATTAGGAAGAATTGTGTAGAGAAATCAAGAAAAATTATCACCAATTTGGGAAAAAGTATAAATAGACATTTCCTTCAGAGAAGACAATTGCACTATCTTGTGAGTCATGGAATTTTGTTAGGCAGTCTTATACTTGCATAGGTGAGGAAATTTAGGTTATGAGTTTTCCATATTCTCATCTAGCAAGTACTGATTTAAAAATATTTGTATAGAGCCAATTATGTGTAAAGCACCATACAAGAAATTAAGGATGTACAGTGCTAATTTTATGTCATGCATTTTAATTAGTAATATTATACCAGTATTAATTTCCTGTATTTGACAATTATTTAAACTTTTATAAGTGAAGGAAGCTGCACGAAGGGTACAGGGAAACTCTGTAGTTATGTCAACAGCTGCTTATGAGTCAAGCTATGAAAAAGTAATATCAACAAGCAGACAAAAACAGACATGGTGGCTATTCTCACAGATGTTACAATATGCAATATTGAACAATATTTAAGCAAACAATCACAAATTATATAAAAAATCTTAACTGTAACAAGTCCTGTGAAGCAAAACACTGAAACACAGAGTTTTATGGAGACTTACACTAATTAGAAAATCAGGAAAGCCTTCTTTGTGGAAGGCAAAATGCTGATTGAGAATTAACTAAATAAAGAGGAGGAGGAAGAACATGGCAGGCGGGTGAAACAGCATATGTCATGTCAATATACTGTGGTGTGCAAGGGGTATAAGGAGTCCAAGTTTATCCAGAGTACAAAGCAAAATAAGAAAGAATGCCAGATTGACTTGGGCATCAGATAATGCAGGACTTACAGGAAATGATGGAATTTTAACTTTGTCCCAGTGGCAATGCAAGGCCTCTGAAAGCATCTAAGATGATGTTCATATTATATGGTAATTGGTTAACCTTAGGGAAATACGTGTATCTCTTTACTAGGAAACTGAACACATTTGCATGTCACAAAAATCCTGTCACTTCACGTGCATAAGGACTTGCGGTATATAACTCACAATCTTAATGCTAACCTTTATTTTTAAATATTTTCATCCAAATATGTCATATACTCGGAAAAATATACAAATCACAAAAGAATAGTCCCCAAAGCTACATGCCTATGCAGTGTCACAGGTGAAGAATTACAACATCATTCATACCCCAGGAGTCTCTCTCAGGCCCCTTCCTGATCACTTCACCTTACCATCTCCCAGCATAGGGCCACTATCTTGACTTCAGTCATGAAGCCTAATGTTTGCTTCTTTGAATTTGAATTTTGGTTCTCTTGCTTCATTTGAATTCTTGTGTATTCTTTTGCATATGCCTTCTTTCACTCAATACTATGTTTGTGATTTATCCATGTTATCGCATGTTAGCAGCTATTTATTCATTGTTTTCTCATTGGGTGGATATTTACTGATTTCTCATTTTACTCCAGATGGACATTAGTGTTGTTTTTATTCGTTTTTAAGTATGGAATGTGAGAGTTCATGTCACTGTTTTGGTGTAACAGGTTTATGTGTGCAATCTTTTTAAAAAAAAAATAATTTAAGCCATAAACATAAATAAATTGAATTATTAACAACAGTATTTAACAGATTCATAATATTTTAAGGACACTGGAGAAGAATAGAAAATTAAGGCATTTCTTATTAACAAAAAAATTGAAATATGAATGGAAACAAAATTTATAGTTTAGAAAATGAGGCACTTAATAATTTTTAAATCAAATGTTTAATTTTATATTTTGGTGATTCATATATAATTATTATAGAGATCTCTTGATTCTATTTCTTGCAGAAAATGGAGAAGTAAAAATTTTAATTACAGTGTCTATGATTGACAAATAATGTTAGGTTTTTAAAACTCTGAAAGTTTTCTCAATTTTTTTTCTAAAAACTTTGCTGTTGCCTATCTGATCCATTTACTGCCTCTCTTGTCTGTGATCTATATTGTAGAAAAACAGCATTTTTGTTTGAACCTTTGAGAAGCAGTCACCAAGAAAAGACTAGACATGCAGGAGATTTACTGGGGAAAACACCTGTGAAGGAGAAGGTAGAAGGAGCCAGAGTAGGTAAGGAGAGCCTTCAGACCAAACTGTACATCTGACCTCTGAGAATAAGAAGGAGCAGGAAGGAGAATTGACTAGGAAGGGCTGTACAATGCAAGACAGCTTTGGTCAGGATGATGGGGAGTCCCTGAGCCTAGGCCGTTCAAGGTATTCTAAGTTTGCAAGTATTCATGGTTCTGCTTTAGTATCCCTGTGAGAGAAGCTACTTGAAATGTATTATAAATGGGGACCCAGTAAGTAAAAAATAGCAGCAGCCAGGACTGTCAGTCAATTATACTTCCATAGCAGGAGATCTGAATGAAGCATTTTAATGGCTGTCACAGTCATTAAAATGACTCTAGTCATCCTAGAGCTCCACACATCTACTTCCACAAATAGCTCTTCAAGAAGAACTCCTCCATATTTTAAATGGGCTTTTCTTCCTGAGGAGATACCTAGAAGAGGGAAAGGTGGTTGAACAATCACTCTCATCACTAGGGTTGGCCACAGAGCACATGTGGTACTCATCCTCTCCCTCCTTCACTATCCATTCTAAATTCCTTTCAAACTCTGCTATCACCTTAGCAGGTCTTGAAGACTTACCTGGTGATATGAATTGAACTGTCATATCGTCAAAGTCTGAGACCTTAGCAACAATAAACTTTGAAGGCTAGGATTTCTGCTTTTATTGATCACAGTCACACTTTAGCAAGGGTGGACCAGAAGGTTTTCCAGTGGACCACCTGGGATCCACACATACTGGTCCCTAGTTTCATTGTGCAACAGCAGCCCTAGCCCCTCTGCCGAGCAGAGTCAATCACCCCTTCCAAGATAGTACTTTATTTTCTCATCTACTGTTTCCTAGACATCAGAAAATCCACATTACTCTGGGGGCAACATAAATTGTAGTTCAATTAAACATTCATGAGTAGAATCCTTAAGGAATCAGAACCTACAAATATGCAGAACCCAGAGTTAGGAGGATAGGATGCAATATTATCTTTTGGTTCTCTCTTGGCGAAGGAGATGAAGTTAGTTTCAGAAGTTTCCACTTGACCTTCCGTACCAGGATAAATTTTAACCTGTTGGCAAAGGAACCAAAGTGAGGCTTATTCCAGCTGCCATGTATGCAACCACAATTATAAGTGATAACCAGTAAGTCCACAAATGTGATTTAGATTTGAGAATTGGCTAGAGGGAAATGAAAGAGAGAAAATGATCATGACGTTTCATTGGTGTGACATTCTTGGGCTTCCTACCTCTCCGTTGTTACCTTCTTCTGGATATAAATATTAAGCAGCAATCTTTTATGATGCTTGTCTACTCCACCCCTAGGCATGCAATGTTCTCTTAACCATCTGCACAACTCCATGCAGTTTGAACTCCGTGGCTGTCTTTTTGATCTGACCAGTTCTTATTGTAGTTCTTCTATCCCTCTTATGTGCAGTAATTACACGAAATTGTCCTCTATTACTATGGATGGAGAGATAGGAGTGGGCATCAGTTCCTTGGATATTAATGAGCTCATCCTGTGATCATCTCTCCTATCATCATCCTGGCCTGCAGAAGAGTCTTAGCACTGAACTACTTTATGATACTCAGGCTATTCTTACTAGCATATGTCTGATGGCTTTGGTGAAAAGCATGCACTCTGAGCTTTCCTGTGTTGTATAATCATCTACTGAGTCTTCTGACCTTGTATAATATATTAATTCTGACATGTCCTACTTCCCTTGGCTTTTTTATTTCTTCATCTGCGATCTCCCAGAGCAACCCAGGTTTATCCACATGTGCATTGGCTCTCAGTTTCTTCAGGTTTACAAGGGTCACCTATCAGCCAATTTGCTTCATCCCCTAGGCTACTTTCCAGGGTATGAAGTCCTGTATCCTGAGAAAAGTGTTCCCAAGATAATAAATTCTCATTTATACAGTTTTATGTTCCAGGGCCTTTGATGAAGCATCTTCAAGTACTCTCCTGGTTTCTGCCAGTACATGCCAGGTAGTTCTCAGAGCTATTTTTGTATATATTATCTTTCCTTCCTTATTAAGAACACAATTCCCCACCAAGGTTATGTTGGGATGTACAGTAGTTACAAGTTTTTCAAGTTGGGAAAGAAGTAGGGGCCAATCCTAAATAAAAATGCCTATTACTTTATAGGGAAGAGCCCTCTTCAGTGATCTAGCATGAAGAAAATGCAAGCTGTTAGTAGGGAGGGGTGAGCCAATTCTTCAAGCTCATAGGATCAGGGAGATCTGTAGAGTTAACATGCTCAGAGTTATCCATCCCAATGACCCTAACCCATGATTTACAGTTTTAAGTTTTCTCAACCAGAACCATAACCATAGCAGCAGATACCCGCCTTGGATAACCTCTTAATTGTCATTGGAGCTCTGTGACTGATTACCAGAACTTCAGTTCTGCTATGTCACATTAGCTATTCTACCATAAGAGATAAAAACATTTTTGTAAGCCACAAAAGATGCGAGAAAGAGATTTATTGGGGGAGTGACTGTGAAGGGAAAAAAGGAAGGAGCAAGAGAAGATGAGAAGTGCCTTCAGATGGTGGTGCTGACTCCTTGTAAGCAGATGAGGAAGGAAGAAAGACAAGGTGGAAAAAAATGTCCAACCACAGTACAGTATGAAGAAAGACTTTCCACCAGGAAGGTCTTCAAACTGTGTTCATTGGTTGGAAAGTCCCATATCTTGCGGAATAGGTCTGTATTAGTAACGCTGCTGTGCTAAATTGTAGAGTGCAGCCATCTGGAAATGTGGTGTTTACATGGGATACATCCAGAAGGGAAGCAGCTGAAGCCATCAGTCTTAGACTTTCTCCATCAGGACATTTAGTCACACATTTCCAAGGCCATGATAACACATTGCCCAGGCCCCCTTTCCAACTGGCTGCCTGGAAAGCCCCTAGAAAGCACTGGTAAGATTTTGTTAGGAGACAAAGAAGGAGAAGCCAGGAATTACTCATTACTCTCCCTTCTCTTTTTATTGTGGCTGACTAGCTAACAGCAATTACAGCTTTTTGTGGGTTAATATCCCATGAGAGCCCCTGTCTGTGGTCTCAGCAATTTCTGGGCAGCCCCTGCTGTGGTTCCAGGCTGTACTAGGGGATCTGGCTTCTGTGCTCTCAATGCACTTTCTCCCACTGTCCCTTTTGCCCTAGAGATGGTTGCAGTTTCCTGCGGTATTAATCTCTGGATTCAATCACTGCACCCTCTTTTGCTTCTCAGTTTTTCCATCACCTGGATAATCAGTTTCTTTTATCTGATTTGTTATGTTTTGAAGAGTTAAAGTGGGTTTTATTTGCCTGCCCAGACCCTAACTGATAAGATTACTATAAAATGAAAACCCAGGTCACTTTTATAAAATAATCAATTTTGTCTTAATATTTAGTTTTTATAAAAGATTATACAAATTGTACAATTTTCTTATAACACTTTCCTAAATTAACATCAAAATTATTATCAACTGTAGAAACATTCTTTTCTCTGTAACTTATAGTTCTAATTAAATGTTTTAAAAATGACAGCAAAACTGAGTTAAGAAGGAACAAGAAATTACATTCCATAAAAAATGTTTAATTGTTAAAGATATACAATATTTATACTTTGAAACATATAATTCTAATTCTATACTGCTCCTCCTGACATTTAAAAATTTTATTATTAATTGGTAGAAAACTAAATCAATGCACATGCATTGCAAAGTAGAAATGTATATTAATTTGGATATTTTTCTTCCCTACTTATTGAGTTTCAAGACAATAGGTAAGGGTAATAAAATGCTCAATGATGCATTTAAAATTGTTAATGCCTTTTTTAATGGACTGTCCAAATACAGATTTATCTACCACATAGATTCATGTTCTCCATTTAGACTGAACTGTAATGAACACATTTATCTGTATCTTGATCTCCACGGATACATTTGACTAGACAAGTAACCTTTCTCCGTGTTTCTGATCAGTCTGCATTTTGAGCATTATAAGTTACGAAGACTTGCGAAGTCTAAAATAATCTATGATGGAGACTTATTCTCTCAATGGAAAAAACAGGCAGGGAAAAGAAAGTAAAAGTTCAGTGCAAATAGATATTTTATTTGCAGATATATTTTTTGTACACCTACTTATCTAATACATAAGAAGTTTTGGCCGGGCACAGTGGCTGAAGCCTATAATCCCAACACTTTGGGAGGCCGAGGCAGGCGGATTACAAGGTCAAGAGATCAAGACCATCCTGGCCAACATGGTGAAACCCTGTCTTTACTAAAAATACAAAAAAAATTATCTGGGTGTGGTGGCACGCGCCTGTAGTCCCAGCTACCCGGGAGGCTGAGACAGGAGAATTGCTTGAACCCGGGAGGTGGAGGTTGCAGTGAGCCGAGATCGCACCACTGTACTGCAGCCCGGCACCTGGTGACAGAGCGAGACTCTGTCTCAAAAAAAAAAAAAAAAAAAGTTTTGAAAGTTGCTGATTTTTGCTAATTACTATAATTCTGAAATCTTGGCTCCTAGACATTGGCATCTACCTTAGGGACTACTTTACTAGTCATTTTTTGACAGGCTTGAACCTATGCAATGGCCCTAGTCATTCAAGTTTCCCAGTGGATTGTAGAGAGTACTGTATACACCCCAAATGCAATCTAATTGGGGTGTTTTTTCCATTCATATCCTTAATGAATTCTCTATTGTAATAATCCAGTTCAAAACTGCTTTATACAATCAATGAACTGACTTGTCATCACCTGATGTGGTCATAAGATAGTAAGCATGAAGCATCCCAAGACAAAAGAAGAGGTCTTTGGAGATTTCAGAGGAAAATTTCTACCTGTAAAGTCATATTAACAAAGTCTTCTTCATTTATGATGAGTTCCAAACCCCTTGAATTTTTCTCAGATCAGAAAAACTTGAGAATGCCAACTTCTTTTTATTGGGATAAGTAATATGAAATGATTTATTTCAACCCTATTTATCCAAAAAATAGCAAATTCACAAAGTTCAACATAATAGGATCTTAAAAGCTAAAGCAAGATCATCTAAGAACGAACAACTATTGAGCATAGGAAACTGCACGTATGTGTGAAATTATCCAATGCCATTTATAAAATAAAGAAAATTAACAAATATCTATAATTGCCTTCATTCACCTGGACTCTAAAAAAAAAAAAAAAAAAGCCAAAATCATTGATTTCCCAAGGCATCAACCTTTTCTCTTTACGTGTGATCTTTCAGGATTTCAAGGTCAATGTGCCATTAGAATAATTAGAAAAATAAAAATGATATAAGTGCAGAATTCTTTCATTCTGACCACTCTGCTCACAGAAACATACACAGAAGTAAATCTGAGTGCATGCCTCAGGTTTTTCACATACTAGTCTTGTACATTTGAACTAATTACTATCATAATTGTCATTTTGTTTATTTGCAAATAGTTTTGGCCTAACCATTTCTAAGGCTCTTTTGATTCATATGTGTATATATATATATTTATCACGTAATTCTGTTCTGGACTAGCGGCTTACCTGGTGAACCACAAGCTGTTTCTGCCTCTTAAAGCATTTTACTGAATCAATTCTCAATTTAATTAGTGTACAATAGTGCTTCATTTTAAAAATCAGATTCCCACAATTATAAAATCTGTTAATCTGACTTTGTGTTACTGTATCATTCATGTGATGTTTCTTTTAGAATGATTGAAACACATTAAGAACTAGCAAAATATTTTTATCAAATATTGCAGGGTTATAATTTTAAGGGTATGCTGACTGTTCTTGGTATGTTTTTCTATCCTTTATATTTTCAAAGTTCTCTGAGGAACATGCTTCTACCTACAGCCTAAATAAAAGTAATTAGTGTGTTCATACATTTATATAAAAAACCAGAGCATTTACTGCCATTGCCAGAATCAGCCCATGAATGCTGTACTGCTGCAGTTGTTGCTCTTGCTCTCCTGCCACAGCTGTGAAGAGAACTCCACCGCTTGAAATTGCCCCAGAAACTCAGATTTGCCCATTACTGCTACAGAACCAAGGAGAAAAAAATTCTTCCCTTCATACCTCTTATACTCATATCAGGACTTTCCATTAGCATAGGCCAGCTAAAAGCCAATTGTCAAAGGACTCTGGTATACGTAGTTCACTGGCTTCCAGCTCCCTGTGTTTCAGCAAAAAGCAAAGGATGAAAATGAATCAAAGAGCCAACAAACAGGTACCTAATGGTTTACTCGAATGGCTCTTGAGAATCTACTTTTACCATTGTATCCATACCAGTCTTTCACACACAATATACCAAACTACTTCACACTTTCACCTAATAAGGCAACCATTTTTTTGGTACAAATTAAGTTGCTCTCAGAAAATAGGGAAAAACAAGGATCCATGAGTTTCCACATCCATATTTGTATAATGTTAATTTCTCTTCTAGTCTAATATTCAACTATCAATAGCTGTTGACAGATTTCAATTAAACATCCAGTAGTTTGTACTCAAACAACTAAATTATAATGTTAGCTATTACCAACAATTCTAATAGAAAACAGTATGTGAAAGGAAAAAGTAAAATTAGAAATAAAATGGTTAATGAAAATACACAAATGTATATATATAATATACATTAAAATTACAAATACATAAATAAGAAAATATGTGTAAGTACTACTATCCTTTTTCAGCAAATGACTAGCTATACTTGATATTAGTAACTATACATATATATGTAGATAGGTGGGAGAATGGAGCAAAAGATAGAATGAGAGAGAGAGAAAAACAGAAAGGAAGATAGATACAAATATAAAGACAAGAAAGCATAAATATTTTAACATTTAGAGATATTTAGTAATAAATAGCTTAAGAGTCACTGAATCTGTTTTCACTCCACAAACTAGTCTGGGAATCTGTAAAAATATGCACTAAAACCAGAAAAATACACATGGGGAGATACCTGCAGTATTTCTCACATGGTTTCAGAAGGTTCACTTAGAGTCAAAGTTCATCAACTCACTTTACATTTCCTACAATGATCATTTATTATTTTTCTAACAAGAGAAAATGCGATAAGGTTCTCTAAGAAGAAAAGGAAAAGCAGCCTATTTGATAATAGGGAAATTTTCCATATTTCTAAGAAATGAAAACAAGAAAATCTAAAATTGAAATGACTACCATATCAAAAACAAATGTTTTTAAAATGAGTAATCAGTTGTATTCAGCAATTTCAAAGGACATACGGTTAAGTTCATGAATGTTACATAATCTTTGTAATATTATAAATTTTACTTCTTAGATAACATGAAACTAAAATTACAGCATTTATCCAAAATAGTTTATAACAATACTATTTTCCACAAAGATATTATGTTTTCAGTTAATTTTCAAACTAAACAATTTGAGAAACCATTTTACATTACAAACCAGCAAATACATGGAGCCTCTGGTGTAGAAAACATTTTAAAAAATTCTTGTGTATAATAAAATTTTAGAGATTAACATCTGATATATGTATATGTTTTGATTTTCTTTAAAAATGCAGATTGAGTATTTTTGTCAGTTTTTCTGTCCAGTGGTTATACCATTTCTAGATTCTGTGGATAAGTTGAGAGGTGTGTATTTTCCCAGTGTTTCTTCAACTATGCTCCTTAAATTATCAAGTAGAGATTTAATTTGTTCAAACTCATAAATATTATATATAATTCAATGATTGATAGTTATATTGATGCTATTTAAGAATGATCTGTGATACCAAATTAAGGAAAGTAACTGCATCAAAGCAAGTACCTAGAGAAAAATAATTTCATGTTATTTATTTAATTTAATATGCAGTTTTAAATAAGTTAATTCTATTGTTTGTTCCTCAATATGGTTTATAAGTTATTTCAGGAGTTAAGAAGGGAGGTGAAGTGAAGAATAATCACACTAAAATTTAGTCTGTGCCAATTTATAATAATCTTAACTTGAGCCAATCACCAAAAATTCAAATTAAAAATATTCAATTCAGGCCGGGTGTGGTGGCTCATGCCTGTAATCCCAGCACTTTGGGACGACGAGGCAGGCAGATCACCTGAGGTCGGGAGCGCAGGAAAAACCTGACCTACATTATGAAACCCCATCTCTACTAAAAATGCAAAAATTAGCTGGGCATGGTGGTAGGAGCCTGTAATCTCAGCTACTAGGGAGGCTGAGACATGAGAATAGATTGAACCTCAGGGGTGGAGGTTGCAGTGAGCCAAGATTGCACCATTGCACTCCAGCCTGGGCAACAGAGACCCTGTCTAACACACACACACACACAGACACACACACACACACACAATATTTAAGTCATATAATGAAATTAACTTCTTATGACCCAGCTTGGTAATTTTGACATTATTTATATCCGGGGTTTTTTCCCCGCTCTTTGTCCTACCTCATGTTTTGTACTCTATTATTTGCTTTTCAGGTACCTCTTCTAAGCAGGGACTATGCTTTTTTTTTTTTTTTCTTAGGGGTCAGGATAGGAGTTGTTTGTGTTGGTAATAACCTTAGTATTCCTCTGGATATTACACATGCACAATACATAACTCATGAGGCAAGTCTTTACTAAAAACGAAGTAGCAGTATTTCAGGAATACCTACATTTCCATTTTCTTTTCTGTTTTTAATCCTTGTGAATTCTAGAAGGTTACTGCCTGTAAGTTGAGTACTATTGTTTCTGTCTCATATTTTGGCACTGAATATGGAGCCAAAAATATTATGTTCCTCAGTGAGTGCCTAATATATTTACTAATGTAATGTTAGAAATATTCAGTCAGATGGTAACTTTAGTTTGACCTCTTTATTCAGGAAAAATTTTTTATCATTTATCTGCAAACATATCTGATACTGCCTCTCCTTTCTCTGGATTATTGTTATACTGAATCCCTAAATCCATCAAATAGATTAGATTGTACATCACTGTTAGTATCTTATATAAATTTCTTATTTGTATGTGGACCTTTTGTCTCCAACACAATTATAGGCAGAAATGTTGAATGTGTTCTTCAGTAACCTACTGTAACACGTAAAATATATTCTCTTACTAAATGAAACATAAGGGGATGGATTGAATATAAGTGACACAAGACATAAGCAATTGTAGATATTTATTCAGTCCACATTTATTGAGCACTTACTTGCTGTCAGACATTATGGTTTTGATGTTATGGATACAAAGGGGAATTTTTAAAAAGACATTGATTTCATGCAGTACACTTTTGATGTAGATAGGAAATCACACCAAAAGTTAAAATTCAAGGCACTTCATACTGCAACAGAGGAATACATAAGATGTCATGGAAACTGGTGGGGAGAGTCTCTGAAGGGTAGTGTTAGTAAGAACTTGACAGAAGTTATGAGGCTAGAATCTGAACGTTAGTTTTATATGATTACCTTTATTTTTATAAAAACAATCCCTAGTTCACTGATAATAATTCTCCTTTATGTACACTGTTTTTACCAATGTTAATAATTTATTCATTTTAAGGATATATTTATACTAAATAGAATGACACAACTGAGGATAATTAGAGTGCTTTTAAGCCAGAGTTTTCTCCTGGAGAGAACAACTAATAACATAGCTAGAGTAAGAGTATATTCTTATCTCAAGAACGTACCTATTTATCAATTTGTTTTTAATCCTACCATAAAGCAGCACAATTTGTAGGCTCATACTTTTGGCTGTAGATGTGATTCATTCAACCAGTCCCAATGGGATCAATCCCAGTGCTTCATCATCTGCTTTCATTTACTCCAAATGCTACCCTTAAAAGGTAATACGATTTTGCTCAGTTTAAAAATTAGGTGTCGCGTGTTCTCATAAGTCAGAAAATTTGTGCCATTTTATTTCAATATTGGCTTGACATAACAATTTGTCTTTACAAAAACACCAAAAAGACCGTTTATTATGCTTTTACTAAAGATACATAATGTCCTTAATATTTGGAAATAAGTTTTAAAATGCTTCTGAGCATACATTTTATAGCCATGTTGTAGCTGTGGCTTTGGATAGAGTAGAATAGATTGTATTACTGTTTTGCTTGGGAGTTGTGGAAGTTTGAGTTCAAAGTTTGCTTCTGAATGTTTTCCTAAGTGTAGGAATTGTACTCAGTCTCACGTCCCTGTCCTCATTCATGTATGACAACAAGATCAAATTGTATTTCTCTTACATAAACAAGCTATCAGAGAAAAAAGCTTACAGTAGCCTAATTAAGGAAAACTAACCCAGGTGTGTTTTCCAGCTATCCTTGAAAAGAACTTCCTCAGTCCTTCTATTCTCCAGCATTTGCATCCTTACTATGAAGCTGCCATTTCTACAGCTGCCTGGCCCAGAGAGTTGGCTTCTTGTGCGATAATTGCTGGTGACCACAATATAGTCTCAGGCAGAAGACAATGCCTTTCTTCCATGCAAAGTATGACTCCAGGTTGCTCACTCATAGGTGCTCAGGAACACCTTATAGTGGTTGAATTGAAGTGGCAATCATCAGCCATTTCAGCCTCCTCTAATTGCCTGTCTGAACTGCCAAAGCCTGGAAAACTGAATATTTTTTCACAGTCTATCTGATAGCCAGAGTCATGGATGCAAATTAGCTTGCCAATTAAATACAGTCCCAAGAGAGGGACGACGTAGGTTGCTTCTGCTTTTGCTGCTGGCAAAGTGGCCATGGATGTGTGGAGTATTCCCAGGACCATGCTCCAGTCACTAGCTTTGGGGTTATTAAGAGGTAAGTACACTGGTGGCAGTTCCTTGGTCCCTGGATCACCGCTTCAGTGGTATGTACCTGAATCTGACTGTGTAAGGAGCAGTCTCCCAGTGCCTCCTCCATTTCCATTGTGATAGAGGAAGACGTTCTTCTGGTAGGCCAGTTAAACAATATATTTTGAGGGCTTCGTTCTTGAATGTTCAGTCTACAGTCCTCACAACAATTTCCTCTCTTAAATCCTTTTCTCCTAAAATAGCTAGAGTGACCTAGAGTGATTGCTCTTTACTGCTACTGAACTATGACAGACACTCATTTTGAGTCCTCATGGCTGCTCAAACCTAGTTTGCTTCAGAGACTTTTTCTATGTCATTTTGCTACATTTGTAGGTGTTGGTATCACTGATGAACACTGCACCCATTTTAGTAATGTTATTCTCAAACTACTTTCACATGGTAAAAAATACTTAAATATTATTCCTGAAATAGTTCTGGAACACATACTGTCTTATAATCAGAGACCTGTTAGTATCAAATTATAAAAAAAGAAGAAAATCCTCTACTTCACCTACCAGTGTTCCAGAAACCTACTGCCTTTATTATTCTGGAAGTGACCCCATGCTGATAGTTGACAATGACAGCATCAGTTCCTTTCAGTTGATACCTCCCTACACACTCATGTTTTCTCGTGTCCCCAAAATAGTCATAATATAAACTGACATGTACATAATTCCTAAATAAAAATTATCCATTTTATGTTGTCTATGTTTCCTTTATACTAGTAATTATTATATCAGAGCAAGCTGTAATTATATCTTTATACCTGTCCACAAAATACTAAGTCAGAAAAATTTTTATTCTTATCAGTATAGCAAAATTGGACATTTTTTGTACATACATTTATTCTTCTGTGGTTTCCATATTTTATTTTTTAATATATTTTATTATTTTTATTTATAGTGCGGCCAACTTCTGTCATTTTTAACTTTTATCTTAAGTTCAGGGGTATAAGTGCAGCTTTGTTACTTAGGTAGTATTGTGTCATGAGGGTTTGTTGTACAGATTATCTTATTACCTGGGTATTAAACCTAGTAACATTAGTTTGTTTTTTTCCTGATCTTCTCCTTCCTCCCATCCTCCACTCTCCAAAAAGCCCCAGTGTGTTCTCCCCTCTATGTGCCTGTATGTTCTCATCATTTATCTCCCACTTATGTGTGAGAACATACTGTGTTTGTTTTTCTGTTCCAGTGTTAGTTTCCTAAGGCTAATGGCTTCCAGCTGCATCCATGTCTCTGCAAAGGATATGATCTCAATTTTTCATGGCTGCATAGTGTTCCATGATGTCTATATACCACATTTTCTTTATCCAGTCTATTATTGTTGGGCATTTGAGTTGATTCCATGTCTTTGCTACTGTGAATAGTGCTGCAATGAACACATGTATGCATGTGTCTTTGTAGTAGAATGATTTATATTCCTTTGGATATACACCCAGTAACGGGATTGCTGGGTTGAATAGCATTTCTGTCTTTTCCATGTTTTAAAAATCTACCTATTTTCTTAAAGACCTAGATTTAGTAGCTAATGTTAAAATTATTATTTTTTTTTGTTCTGTGAATATTTTCACTTTAGTCTTTTACTGAATTTATTTCAGTTAAAATTACGTACTATCTTTGTACATTCAATGTAACTGTGATTCACTTACATATTTATATGGCTTGGCTGTGACCCCACCCAAATCTCATCTCGAATTGTAACTCCCACAGTTTCCGTGTGTTGTGGGAGGGACCAGTGGGAGGTCATTGAATCACAGGGAAGGTCTTTCTGGTGCTGTTCTCATGATAGTATATAAGTCTCATGATATCTGATGGTTTTATAAAACTGAATTCCCCTGCATAGCCTTTCTCTTTTTGCCTGCTACCATCCATGTAAGATGCAATTTGCTCCTCCTTGATTTCCATCATGATTGTGATACCTCCCTAGTTATGGAGAACTGTAAGTCCATTAAACCTCTTTTTCTTCCCAATCTCAAATATGTCTTTATCAGCAGCATGAAAATGGACTAATGCACATATATATCCACTTTCAGATTTTGATTCCTAAAACTTGCAGATTATTTAGTATACCTGACTAGTGCTATACCTTAGACACTTGAGGGTTTGAGTTTTTAACTTCATAATGGATTTTTTTGGTATTTTATTTTTAGTTATGTATATATTCATTTCTCACATTCTGGTGACTTACAGTATACCTTACTTTAGTCTGTACAGGCTTCTGTAACAAAATACCTTACACTGGGTGGCTTATAAACAGCAGATACTTATTTCTCACAGTTTTAGAGGCTGAGAAGTACAAGATGAAGAACCAGCAGATTCAGTATCTGATGAGAGCCTCATTTCCTGGTTTATAGATGGCTGTCTTTTTACTGTTTCCTCATATGGTGGAAGGGGCAACCTAGCTCTCTCGGGCCTCTTTAACAGGGGCAGTAATCTCAGTCATGGGGGCTCTGCCGTCATGACCTCATCACCTCCCTCAGTCTACTTTCTAATTTCATCAGCTTGAGGATGAGAATTTCAACATATAAATTTTGGAGGCACACAAACATTTTAAACCCATAGCATACATAGTATATCCAGTTTTTCTTGTGTAGATGAAAGACAGCTGTAAATTATTTGCCACTCCTTTACTGAGAGATAGAGTCTAATTTCCTTTTTTGTTGAAACTAGGCTTGTCTTATAACTTGCTTGTCTAATAAGATACAGAAAAAGTAACATCTTGGGAATTTGAAGCTCCATCA
Source organism: Alouatta palliata (assembly GCA_004027835.1). Lineage (NCBI taxonomy): Eukaryota > Metazoa > Chordata > Mammalia > Primates > Atelidae > Alouatta > Alouatta palliata. Next base: position 60,022 of record PVKV010005342.1, read on the forward strand.
CATCAAGCTTTGCAAACATTACTCAGACTTTTTGAAACACTTGCTTTTGGGTACTTCATGAATCTGGATGCTGTGTAGAAGTGTCATGAACCTGAGACTTCCATGATGTGAGAAGCATCTCTGTGGACCTTCTGTGGAGGATTAGATACCACATAAAGAGATTTAAAAAAAAAAAAAAGAGAGAGAGAGACAGGTAGGCAGACAGACAGGCATAGACCAAGGAGTTCTGAGGCTCAGAAATGCAAATGAAGCAGCCATCTTGGAAGAGGTTCCAGCAGCAACCTGTTGCCCCAGAAGATTTCTTCAAAGATCAAAGATAAACTGTGTCAATATCTTTACAAACCTCTGACCCCTGAAATTGTAAGCAAAATAAAATTGTTGTTTTAAATGATTAAGAGTTCAGGGACATTTTAGGTACAGGGAAAACCTATAAAGGAAAATGACATGTGCTCCACTGTGTCAGTGAAATGATTTGGTATAGATATATAATACAGTGTGCACAGAGGGGATGGTGGAGGTTGAGTTTGAAGGAACAGGAAAATTAATAATAATGAAGGACCTTGTTGGCCATACATAGTATCCTATATGTAGTAGAGAACTTTTTAAAAAACTTTTTAAGTAGTCATACCAATGTAACTAATCATCCCCTAAGTATTTATAATGCAACTATATTTCTTGCTCAATTAAAAAATCCACAAGATCTTAGGCTGGTCTAAATTAACTGGAGTTGGAAAGCTGGAAGTGTGACAGGGCTCTACTCTATGCCATCAGTCAGCCCTAGAGTGATGTACACTCTGCTGTCTTTGTCAGGTATGTCCAAGGTCACCCTGGGAGTCCAAACCCACCATACAGAAGGGAAAGAGCATGGTGAATCGAATCTCCAATACTTTATAGGCAAAGTTTAGAAGTGTCATATATCACTTCAGCCTACATTGCCCTCGTTTGAAATCAGTCTTAGGACCATTAGGACCACACCTCACTGTGTGGTCCTAAGATTCTGAAAAATGAAATCTAGCCATGTGTCCAGAAATAAAAGGAAACAATTCTCCTGAACAACCTGCAGTCTCTGTCACAAGGGTAAAATTAATAAATTTTGACAACTGATTAGACATGGACAAATGTGACAAGGAAGGTATTCAGGATGATAAGCAGATTTCTCACATGGCCAATTTAGTTAAACACAGAAAGGAAATATCATCTACAGATTTTATTACAGTTGGATAAAGTTAACAGCAACACTTTCCAATCACGTCTCCATTTTTACTTCAGATGAGGAACCTAAGGCTATGAGAGGTTATGTCAATTCCTTAAAGTCACATACCTCTTCAGTGACAGGTGAGAGATCCAAGATATGTTTATTTAATTTCAACACTCACAGTTGTAACTGCAGGTACATCATCCGATTTCGGTCGAGAAACAGATGTAACCATATAAGGGAAAATCTGAAAATGAATTTTCCTGCCATAAGAGCACAGAGAACGTTAGACAGTGGGCCTGTTTCTGAGCTTGTTAAGGGAGTGCCACAAAGAGCAAACATGCTAAGATGAGTAAATTGGTCCTGAACTCTAGATCACAGCTCTGCTGTGGGCACAACTAAAGAAAAGGCTAACAGAACAGCTAGGAAACATTTGCCTTTCAAAGCTGAGAAAGAAATCAGAGGAACACTCTAGATTTGGGAAATCTTACACTGCAATTTCTAAACCAAGGATGTGAGGTGGTAGGCTAACATTCTTCATGAATGTAGCTCTCAGATCCCAAATTCAGAGTGGAGGTTATGTGTACTGCCTGATGAGCTGTTGGGTAGCACTAAAAATAAAATTTAAAAAACCCAACAACTTCTATCCAGGTCATTCATGTCCTATCAAACAGTTTCACTGGGCACTACAGCATGCTCATAAAATTTATATTTTATTGCTTCCTCTTATATCAGGTTAACTACCAACTAGTACCATGTTTGCCCTGCAGGCTTCCACCATCTTTCCAAATAGAGTATGAAAGAGACTACTGACTGCTCATGAAGCCTGTGTCTTCCTCTTCCCGAGTCCTTCCTGAGCCCACAGCTACACTAAATTTCCCAGACTCTTTGCTGTTGAGTTTGACAATGTGACTGAGTGCTATCAGTGTCATATGAGAAGACATGATGTAACATTTACAGGCCTAGCCTATAAATATCTCCCTAGTGTGTAATACCTCCCTTCATGCTGTTTCTCCATCCACTCTGTACATAAATGATTTCAAAATCTGCCTCAGCGTAAAAAGAACAGCATATACATGTTCATGGCAACATGAACAAGAAAAACACACTCTTATACAGTTAAGCTAATGAAATGTTGAGGATTGCTTGTTACAACAACCACAGTTACTGTAATGCATGAAGACAGATGATATTTTTAGTAAGGTTGAACATGTCATATTATAAGATGTGTGCATTTTTGCCATGAATTGTATTTCTACTTTGAGGTATTGCTCCTTTCCTTATGATGTGTGTTCTAGCCTAGCAGAATTCTGCAGAAGTTATTAAGTGGAAGGCAGGAGAAGGCAAGGCTTTGAAGAAGAGAAAGAGGTTTGAGAGGGAAGAAGGGAAGTAGAAACAGTGGCACAAAAGCCAAGGAGGAGTAGAATTTAAAGAAGCTCAGTTCAACCACAGAGTCAAATGCCACAGTATAGTCAACTAGTAGGAGAAAAACAAACTTGAATTTACCAGTTGAGGTCACAAATGCCAATAAATGTCAGAAAATATTTATTTAGTACTTAGAATACACCAGGCAGTGCACTAGCCAGAGAGATAACAAGGAACAAGGGAGACAAGATTCTGCTTTCATAGAGTTTTCATTCTAGAAGAGTGGCTCTTAATGAGAGCTTATTTGAGACAGATTCAACTTGATTGTGGGGTTATCGAGTACGAAAGAAGTAAACACAGCAAGGTGAAGGAATATATAGACTGCATTAACCAGTATCAAGCCAGACAGCTGCAGCATACTCAAGTAAGGGAAGAGTGCTATGAGACGAGTTCAGAGATAAGAAACACAGGCAAGATCGTATAGGGCTCTATAAGAATTTGGGGTATTCATAAGTGTAATACTAGATCACTAGATGGCTTCAATGACTTTTTTTTCACTTAAATATTTGTCTTTCACTTTTGAGAAATATTGGCTAATTATTTTTAAATAGTGTCCTTATTTGGGCCTATTTGATGTTTCTTCCTGCTTGAATTCAGGTTATTCATTTTTGGCAAGAATACTAAAAAGTTCTATGATGCTCTGAAGAGAGAGAGGCCGCATATGAGGAGGCAAGGGTCTAAAGGAATCAATAATAAAAATATAGAGGCAACAGATTAGGCCACTTTTTCCGAGAAATAATTATGAAAGTATAAACAAGACATAAATATTGACAAAAGAAACACAGCAAATTCAAATTACTTTTGTTCTAACATTGGAAAGATAGGTGTATGCTGCAGGTTTGAAGACAAAACAGAAGGTGATTTTTAACATAACTTTAAAAGTCACTTATATAATGGTCATTGATTTTTAGCCTTTCACAATGAGCATAACTCTTATTTTAAAAGTCTTTCATGAGAATCAATGTAACAGTATCTACAAAGCCACTATAAAACTAAAATGTTGTGGAGTTTTTTTGGTATTTTTTTTTTTTTTTTTTTTTTTTTTTACTGTGAATTTGCCTTCTTTCCATGCATTCTTAACTGTTTGGCTGTTCCTGAGAGGTTTGCAAAGCTAAAATTATAAATAAAACTGTAAATTTACTTCTAAAGACTAATTATTTATAATAAAAAAAGCAGATTCTGAAGAACTCATCACTGTTCCAAAAAAAAAACCCTCAGTGCACAGACACTATTTGTTGCTTGAAGAATTTTAATGTAGGAAAAAACAAACAAACAACCCAACAAAAAACCATGAGCCAAACAGTGAAAACAAAAAAAACACCTTCTAATGCACAGTTGGCAAATGTATAGCAGGATGCCCTCGTTCTGCTTTCTCTGGCTGTGATCTTCCTCATCAGCTGATTGCTGCTCTTTCTCATGCTGAATAGAGCTGTGATCTCAAAATCCATCTTGATTCAGATCTCTATTATCTTTTCCCACTAACAATTGAGTGGAATAAATAATTAAAATGGAGTGAATTTGACAGTATTTCTTGAGATGAGTGGTTCTCAGTCTAGTCTGTGCTGGAGGCACCTAAAAATCACTTCTGCCTGTGCCCCGACACAGACATTCTGATTTCCTTCTTCTTAGGTGTGGCCTGAGTGTCACTATATTTCAGAACTCCCTGTGTGATTTTAAAATGCAGCCTGAAAAATCCTGTTAGGGACTTCTTTGGAAAACACAGACTGACTGTTCAGTCTATGCTGACCTTCTTTAGGCAACTGTACTGTTATTCGTTCTGCTAGTGCCACAGTAGTTGCTTCCGTAATGCAAATTGCTTTACTCTTCTCAGAAACCCTGTTTCTTGCCAGCAGCTGTGATGCTTCCTGAACTGACAAGAGGAAGGCCACTGGGTTTCAGGGCCATCTTGGTTGTGGGTAACTTAAAGAAAGCCTTCTTTCTGTCTGGCCCTTGTCTCTAAAGTTAGATGTTTACATTAATTGGTCTTTCTTAATGTCTTTTTACATACAGTCAATTCAGGAACCTAGTTAAAAAAAAGTTAAAAGGTTAGATTCCACCTAGTCTGTTCCTTTCGTTTTCAAGAAAAATACATTGAAGGTCAGAGTAATCAATAATTCGTCAAAGTAAACAAACTTGATAGTGGTAGAGCTCAGTTGAGAATTCAAGTCTCATTTTTCTTTTTTCTTAAATATATATAATTGCACTATAGGTTCTGGGGTACATATGAAGAATATGCAGGATTGTTGCATAGGTACATACATGGCAATGTGGTTTGATGCCTCCATCCCCATCAACTATATCTGGCATTTCTCCCCATGTTATCCCTCCCCAACTCCCTACCCCCCACTGTCCCTCCCCTAGTTCCCCCCACACAAGACCTCAGTGTGTGATGCTCCCCTCCCTGTGTCCATATGTTCTCATTGTTCAAAACCTGCCTGTGAGTGAAAACATGCGGTGTTTGATTTTCTGTTCTTGTGTCAGTTTGCTGAGAATGATGGTTTCCAGATTCATCCATGGCCTTACAAAGGATAAGAACTCATTGTTTTTTATGGCTGCATAGCATTCCATGGTGTATATGTGTCACATTTTCCCTGTCCAGTCTATCATCAATGGGCATTTGGGTTGGTTCCAGGTCTTTAATATTGTAAACAGTGCTGCAATAAATATATTTGTGCATGCATCTTTATAAAACAAGGATTTATAATCCTTTGGATATATACCCAGTAATGGGATTGCTGGATCAAATGAAATTTCTATTTTGAGATCCTTGAGGAAGCACCACACTGTTTTCCACAATGATTGAACTAATTTGCACTCCTACCAACAGTGTAAAAGTGTTCTTATTTCTCCGCATCCTCTCCAGCATCTGTTGTCATCAGATTTTTTAATGATCGCCATCCTAACTGGCGTGAGATGGTATCTCAATGTGGTTTTGATTTGCATTTCTCTAATGACCAGTGATGATGAGCATTTTTTCATATGTTTGTTGACCTCATATATGTATTCCTTTGAAAAGTGTCTGTTCATATCCTTTGCCCACTTTTGAAAGGATTTGTTTGTTTTTCTCTTGTAAATCTGTTTTAGTTCTTTGTAGATTCTGGATATAAGTCATTTGTCAGATGGGTAGGTTGCAAAAATTTTTTCCCATTCTGTTGGTTGCCAGTTAACTCTAATGATTGTTTCTTTTGCTGTGCAGAAGCTCTGGAGTTTAATTAGATCCCATTTGTCTGTTTTGGTTTTGTTGCCAGTGCTTTCGGTATTTCAGTCATGAAGTACTTGCCTATGCCTATGTCCTGAATGGCTTTGTCTAGGTTTTCTTCTAGGGTTTTTATGGTGTTAGGTCTTATGTTTAAGTCTTTCATCCATCTGGAATTAATTTTAGTGTCAGGTGTCAGGAAGCGGTCCAGTTTCTGCTTTCTGCACATGGCTAGCTAGTTTTCCCAACCCCATTTATTATTAAACAGGGAATCCTATCAACATTGCTTTTTTTTGTGAGGTTTGTTGAACATCAGATGGTTGTAGATGTGTGACATTGCCTCTGAGGCCTCTGTTCTGTTCCATTGGTCTATACCTCTGTTTTGGTACCAGTACCATGCTGTTTTGATTACTGTAGCCTTGTAGTATAGTTTGAGGTCAGATAGCATAATGCCTCCAGCTTTGTTCTTTTTGCTTAGAATTGACTTGGCTATGTAGGCTCTCTTTTGACTCCATATGAAGTTTAAGGTGGTTTCTTCCAGTTCTGTGAAGAGGGTCATAGGTAGCTTGATGGGGATAGTGTTGAATCTATAAATTACTTTGGGCAGTACGGCCATTTTCATAACATTGATTTTTCCTAACCATGAGCATGGAATGTTTTTCCATCTGTTTGTGTCCTCTCTTATTTTGTTGAGCAGTGGTTTGTAGTTCTACTTGAAGAGGCCCTCTACATTCTTTGTTAGTTGTATTCCTAGGTATTTTATTCTCTTTGTAGCAATTGTGAATGGCAGTTCATTCTTGATTTGGCTCTCTGTAAGACTGTTATTGCTGTATAGAAATGCTTGTGATTTTTGCACATTGATTTTGTATCCTGAGACTTTGCTGAAGTTGCTTATCAGTTTCAGGAGATTTTGGGCTGAGACAGTGGGGTCTTCTAAATATACAATCATGTCGTCTGCGAACAGAGACAATTTGACTTCCTCCTTTCCTATTTGAATACGCTTTATTTCTTTTTCTTGCCTGATTGCCATGGCTAGAACTTCCCATACTACATTGAATAGGAGTCGAGAGAGAGGGCATCCTTGTCTAGTGCCAGATGTCAAAGGGAATGCTTCCAGTTTTTACCCATTCAGTATGATACTGACTGTAGGTTTGTCATAAATAGCTTTTATTGTTTTGAAATATGTTCCGTCGATACCTAGTTTATTGAGAGTTTTTAGCATAAAGGCTGTTGAATTTCGTCAAAGGCCTTCTCTGCATCTATTGAGATAATCATGTGGTTTTTGTCTTTGGTTCTGTTTATGTGGTGAATTATGTTCATAGACTTGTGTATGTTGAACCAGCCTTGCATCCCCAGGATGAAGCCTATTTGATCGTGATGGATAAGCTTTTTGATGTTCTGTTGCAATCGGTTTGCCAGTATTTTATTGAAGATTTTTGCATCTATGTTCATCATGGATATTGGCCTGAAGTTTTTTGCATCTATGTTCATCATGGATATTGGCCTGAAGTTTTCTTTTCTTGTTGTGTCTCTGCTGGGTTTTGGTATCAGAACGATGTTGGTCTCATGAAATGATTTGGGAAGGATTCTTTCTTTTTGGATTGATTGGAATTTTTCAGAAGGAGTGGTTCCAGCTCTTCTTTGTATGTCTGGTAGAATTTGGCTGTGAACACATCTGGACCTGGTCCTTTTTTGGTTGGTAGGCCATTAATTGCTGCCTGAACTTCAGCCCTTATTATTGGTCTATTCAGGGTTTTGACTTCTTCCTGGTTTAGGCTTGGGAGGGTGCAAGTGTCCAGGAATCTATCCATTTCTTCCAGGTTTACTGTTTTATGTGCGTTGAGTTGTTTGTAGTAATCTCTGATGGTGGTTTGTATTTCTGTGGAATCTGTGGTGATATCCCCTTTATTGTTTTTTATTGCATGTATTTCATTATTCTCTCTTTTCTTTTTCATTAATCTGGTTAGTGGTCTGTCTATTGTGTTGATCTTTTAAAAAAACCAGTTCCTGGATTTATTTTTTTGAAGGTTTTTTTTTTGTTGTTGTTTCTCTGTCTCCTTCAATTCTGCTCTGATCTTAGTTATTTTTTGTCTTCTGCTAGGTTTGAGTTTTTTCTTTTTTTTATCTTGCTCCTCTAGGTCTTTTAATATTGACCATAGGGTGTTGATTTTAAATCTTTCCTTTCTTCTCATGTGGGCATTTATTGCTTTATATTTTCCTCTAGACACTGCTTTAAATGTGTCCCAGAGATTCTGGTATGTTGTGTCTTTGTTCTCATTGGTTTCAAAGAACATCTTTATTTCTGCCTTCATTTCATTGTTTATCCAGTGAACATTCAAGAGCCAGTTGTTCAGTTTCCATGAAGGTGTGAGGTTCTGAGTTAGTTTCTGAATTCAGAGTTATAATTTGATTGCACTGTGCTCTGTGATACTGTTTATTATGATTTCAGGTCTTTTGCATTTGCTGAGGAGTGATTTACTTCCAATTATGTGGTCAATTTTAGAGTAGGTGCAATGTGGTCCTTAGAAGAATGTATATTCTGTGGATTTCGGGTGGAGAGTCTGTAAATGTCTATTAGGTTTGCTTGGTCCAGGTCTGAGTTCAAGTCCTGGATATCCTTGTTAATTTTCTGTCTCATCTAATACTGACAGTGGAGTGTTAGGGTCTCACACTATTATTGTGTGGGAGTCTAAGCCTCTTTGTAGGTGATTAAGAACTTACTTTATGTATCTGGGTGCTCCTGTGTTGGGTGCGTGTATATTTAGGATCATTAGCTCTTCTTGTTGCACTGATCTTTTTACCATTATGTAGTTCCCTCCTTTGTCTCTTTTGATCTTTGTTTGTTTAAAGTCCATTTTATCAGAGACTAGGATTACAACTCCTGCTTTCTTTTGCTCTCCATTTGCTTGGTAAATCTTCTTCCATCCCTTTATTTTGAGCCTATGTGTATCCTCGCATGTGAGATGGGTTTCCTGAATACAGCACACTGATGGGTTTTGACTTTTTATCCAATTTGCCATTGTCTTTTGATTTGGGCATTTAGCCCATTTACATTTAAGGTTAATATTGTTATGTTTGAATTTGATCTTGTCATTTTGATGCTAGCTGGTTGTTTTGCCCATTAGTTGGTGCAGTTTCTGCATTGTGTCGATGCTCTTTACCATTTGGTATGTTTTTTAAGTGGCTGGTATTGGTCATTCCTTTCTGTTTACTGCCTCTTTCAGGAGCTCTTGTAAAGCAGGCCTGGTGGTTATGAAATCTCTGAGCAATTTCTTGTTGGTAAAGGATTATATTTCTCTTTCACTCGTGAAGCTTAGTTTGGCTGGATATGAAATTCTAGGTTGAAAGTTCTTTTCTTTAAGGATGTGGAATATTGGCCCCCACTCTCTTCTGGCTTGTGAGGTTTCTGCTGAGATACCCACTGTGAGTCTGGTGGGCTTCCCTTTGTGGATAACCTGACCTTTCTCTCTGGCAGCCCTTAGCATTTTTTTCTTCATTTCAACCTTGGTGAATCTGATGATTATGTGCCTTGGGGTTGCTCTCTTTGAGGAATATCTTTGTGGTGTTCTCTGTATTTCCTGGACTTGCATATTGGTCTGCCTTGCTAGGTTTGGGAAGTTCTCCTGGATAATATCCTGAAGAGTGTTTTCCAGCTTGGATTCATTCTCTCTGTCACATTCACGTACACCTATGAAACGTAGATTAGGTCTTTTCACATAGTCCCATATTTCTTGGAATCTTTGTTCATTTCTTTTTACTCTTTTTTCTCTATTCTTGCCTCTAATTTTTTCACTGAGTTGATCTTCAGTCTCTGATATCCTTTCTTCTGCTTGATTTATTCTGCTATTGAAACTTGCGTATGCTTCACGAAGTTCTCGTGTTGTGTTTTTTTAGCTCCATCAATTCATTTGTATTCCTCTCTAAGCTGTTTGTTCTCATTAGCATTTCGTCAGACTCTTTTTCCAGATTCTTAGTTTCTTTGCATTGGGTTGGAACATGTTCTTTTAGCTCACAGAAGTTTGTTATTATCCACCTTCTGAAGCCTATTCCTGTGAATTCATCAGATTCATTCTCCATCAGGCTTGTTCCCTTGCTGGTGAGGAGTTGTGATCCTTTTGAGGAGGAGAGGCATTCTGGTTTTGGGTGTTTTCATCCTTTTTGTGCTGGTTTCTTCCCATCTTTGTGGATTTATCTACCTGTGGTCTTCATAGTTGGTGACTTTCAGATGGGGTCTCTGAGTGGACATTCTTTTTGTTGATGATGAAGTTATTTTTGTTGTTGTTGTTTCTTAGTTTTCCTTCTAATAGTCAGGCTCCTCTGCTGTAGGACTGTGGGAGGTCCACTCCAGACCCTGCTTGCCTGGGGATCACCTGCAGAACAGTAAGGGTTGCTGCCAGCTTCTTCTGTTATCTTTGTCCCAGAAGGATACCCGCCAGGTATCAGCCTGAACTCTCCTTTATGAGGCGTCTCTTTGGGCATATAGGGGTTGAGGAGCTGCTTGAGGAGACAGTCGATCCCTTAGAGGAGCTCAAGTGCTGACCTGTGAGTTCTGTTGTTTTGTTCAGAGCTGCTGGGCAGGTAGGTTTAAGTCTGCTGTAGTGGAACTCATAATCTCCTTTTTTTCCCAGGTGCTCTGTCCTGGGAAGGTGGGGCTTTATTTATAAGTTCCTGATGTGCTGCTGCCTTTTTTCAGAGATGCCCTGCCCAGTGAGTGGGTAGCCTGGTCATAGTCTGCCAGCAGAGGCATTGCTGAGCTGCTATGGGCTCTGCCCAGCTGCTGTGTGAACTTCCTTGTGGTTTTGTTTATAGAGGTATAGTTAGAACTGCCTCAGTAATGGCAGTCTGCCTCAGTAATGGTGGACTGTCTCTGTAATGGCAGACTGCCTTGATAATGGTGGACTGCCTCAGTAAGGGTGGACTGTCTCAGTAATGGCAGACTGCCTCGGTAATGGTGGATGCCTTTCCCCCCACAGAGCTGGACCATCCTGGGTCCAGCTGTGCTTGCTGTGAAACTCTCAATCCAGAGTGTTTCAGATTGCTGGTCTCTGTGTGGGTGGAACTGGCTGAGCTAGTTTCAGCCCCCTTTTTTTCAGTTAAAGGGGCAACTCTGTCTCCCAGTCGTTGCAGTCACCAGTTGAAATGGCACCTGATTTTGTGTGAATTTTTGTGCGGAGACCCACTGTGCCAGCTGAAACAGCTGTGCTGGAGACTCGTGGCACTTTTCTGCCTGGGAATCTCCTGGTCTGTGGGCAGTAAAAATTCATTTGGAAATGCGGTGATTGCTCACCCTCTGTGTTTTTGCTGGGATCTGCAATCCAGAGCTGTTCCTATTCAGCCATCTTGGATCACCCCTCTCAGGTCTCCTTTTTCTAACTCTCATGATGGTGGTCGGAGTTAGTGTCATAAGGGAAGTCTTACTATAGTAGTATTTTTCTACTATACTGGGTTAAATATTTCTTAGAGACTTGGACTTCATCATTTACCTGCAAATGGTAAAAACAAAAACATAGGCCACTCTTACTGTAATCTGATGCAATTGTCAGAAAAATAGAAACAAACACTACTTCCTAACTAATCGGCAATATCCAAAAAGCACATTCATCCATCAGCAAGGTCCCTCCTCCAACTCCGAATACTTATTGACTTGCCATTCTAATGAGAAGCAATGTTTTACCATACCCTTCCTTTCTCATTTCTAATGACTCACTGAGATGTTTTCTTTAGAACTTTGACAAATTACACTGAGTTTGTGAGCTCACTGATACACCAGTCCTCATTTTCAGAATACATTGTCTCATGTTACTAAATAATTTACCCTGGGATAATGATACTCTAGCTAACAATTGGCTAGGTAAATTTGGCAAAAACTGGGGATGTAATAGATCTGAAATAAAGGAAAAGACAACATCAAGGAAAAATAAACCCAAACCTACGGAACTAATGGGGATGGCACAATTTTAATTTGGATTTTACTAGTATTCAAATTAGAGCTCTTTTTTACGCAAACCCAAAAAACATTGAAAGAAATACCATAAAATAATCAATTAATTTTTAAAAACTATGTTCGAAAAGTACTACTATAGTAAGACTTCCCTTATGACATAACTTACTACTATACAGAATCATATTGCCAAGGTCAAATTATATTCAGACATTAATATTGACCTTAAAAAATCTGGCAAAAAAAAATCAGCACATGAGGCATTAACAAATGTTAGTCTACTCTAAGGTTATCATATTAAAATTGTTGTTGTAAATATGCTGCAAATAAGTATGTTTTCTGCACAAGACTAGAATTCTTGTTTAAATCAGTTAACAACATTTTATAGCAGAAATATTAACACTGAAATGAAATCTTTATTATTCTTCAGGTGCTTTGAACTTAGATTTAAGCCTATCCATCCACTATTGCTAATAGGCAGACTAAATTAAGAAAATATGCATAGAGTGCTTAATTCAAGTGACTAGCAAATAACATATAATCATAACAATAGTATACATGATGTCAAAGCAGCTTCCTTGGATATGTATTTTCATGAGAATCTGTAGACAAATTGGTAGAGAAGAAAAACAAAGTGATTAAAATTAGAAATAAAAAGTAATTATTTTAATGAAGTTTTATGTATAGGAGGTAGTATGGTTTAATCAAAGGAAAAGCTGAGTCTCTCATTAGCTAGCTATGCAATCTTAAGCAAATTTTATCATCTGGGTAGTATGTGTTCTTTAGCAAAGATGTAACCTTCCAATAATCCAGTATAATGTGGTATAGATTGTCAAGACAAATAGGCTTCTTGCCTCCAAATATCATTTATTCAGTCATCTAAGCATCTGGTATTTCAAAATGATGTGCCCTGTTCTTTGAGTTAAACTTGGCTTTGACCTTGGTAGCCTTTCTTGGAAGTGAAAAGGTCTCTATAAAAACGAATTCAATGGGTAGAAAGTTAGTACCGACTTCTAGATGGAAGAGTTCCTGAAAGAGAGAGAATGAAAATATTATGCCTGCAAAGAAGTAAACAATGTCTAAAAAGAGACAGATAATACGTTTAAAATAAGATGGACAGGAAGATGACATCTAAAAGGTATTAATTCAATTTTCTCAAGATACCTTTATTTACCAGAGATCAGTTTTGCTTGGGGTGAAGAAAGTTTTCTTCATTGTTTTTAAATTTTGGTTTGTTCTAGAATTAAGCAGAAGTCAGATTGGATTCTGAATATGTTATTCTAATATGATATATGTAAATATATTAATTTAATAAAAATGTATTGACTTGAAAAGTAAAACAGGTATATTTCATCTAAAGGAAAGGCATTGTAAAAAGGAAATAAAGCATATAAATATATGTGGGCAGATTAAAAATTGTAAAAATGGAAACATAAAAAGTCTACACTTAAGCATTTTCCTCACTACTTAAAAGTCTTCTGCTATAACAATATTTCTGAGATAATAGACTTCATATCAGTATGATTTCAGGAGATAGAAGATTTCAGGAGATAGAGGATTTCAGGAGATCCTTTGTGGTAACATTGCCAGGCTTTTTGAAACACTTCTCCTTACCTTAAATGAACATGTCCCTATGTTTTTCCAGTCTGTAAAAGTAGTAACATTGCCACAAGTAAAAGTAATACAGTAGCCTCTAAAACGAAGCTGGAACTTGTGATGACCGAGGTGATACAACAAGAAGACCTCACCAGCAGAAGAATTTGAGGTAAGGATGTAGAATGTAGCATATCTCCGACTTTTGAAATGTTGAGAAGTACAGTAAATGATATACTATTCCAAAAAAGAGGAGACCATTATCTTTAGCAAACGAATGCAGGAACAGAAAACCAAATACCATGTGTTCTCACTTATAAATGGGAGCTGAATGATGAGAACACATAGACACGTAGTGGGAACAACTCACACTGGGGCCAGTCGTAGGGTAGCGGGTAGGAGGAGGAACAGGATCAGGAAGAATCTCATGGATTCTGGGCTTAATACCTAGGTGATGGGATGATCTGTGCAGCAAACCACCATGGCACATGTTTACCTGTGTAAGAAACCTCCACATCCTGCTCATGTACCCCTGAATTTAAAATTCAGAATAAGTAAGTTTAAATCGGAACAAATATCTTTTGTGTAAGGTCACTGTGAGGTCAACATAAGTAACTATATATAAATTACATCATTTTGGAATTACCATATGGGAGGTGGCAAATATAACTTTATATTTCCTAGTTGAAAAAAAATCAGCTCTGCCATTATTTAGCTGTACAATGTTAAGCAGGGGTTCTCATTTGGGAAATGTGTGCTTTAAACATGACATAAAAACTCATGATGAGGTAGCATCTCTCCATGACCTCTCACTCCAACAACCTAGTCAAATGCTAATCTTTGATATTCAGCCCCATAATTAGAAAATCCTTCCCTAGCCTAGGGATCAGTTTCAGTTGCTCTGAAGATAAAGCAAAGACATGAGGCTATTTTATCTCTACATCTGGAGTCTGTGTAAGGTCAACTTGACCCGTCAAGAATGCCTGTTCTCTTTTCTCTCTCCTTGAACATTCCAGGTGATGCAGTATTTTGCTCTGCTCTCTTGCTGCTTTTCAAATTTGTTCACCACCTCTGACAATGGGGTGCAATAAGAACACATCATTTCCTTATTTGATTCTGTGTATGTCCCCACCAATTGCAAATTTCTCCATGAAGAGGCACTCAAGCCACCATTCTAAATTATAGGTTGGCACTTGTATAAATTGAATTTGTAAGCAGAAGCCATTTGCTTGTAGGTTTCTTTGCTTTTAGAGTTTATGTAATTACAAACACATATTCATGGTTACTTTATTGCTGCTACCAGAAGGGCACAGCATGTTGGTACAGCTAACTACAGAAAAGTATAAAGTGAGTCTCGAAAATCGGTGGGTCCCAAGGTATGAGAACCTTCTTATCTGGTCTTTTAAGTCATCAGATCCCAATGCTTGTTTAGTATCAGCAAAGCCAATGCACCTGTTCATGCTACCTCCGGCTCTGTTGGGAGAGGGCTGAAAGGCATTCTTATTTAGGCAAAATGGTCTAGGCTCTTATTAAAGTTCAGGCACCTGAGCATGCTGACTCAGTACTCAACTATCTTAAAGCTTTCTAATTTCATCCACATTTCCATCATCAGAACAAAATTGTTTACACATTGGCCATGAAGCTTTGCTAATAAGGAGTCTGCTGACCATCTGAAAGGAGCAACAGTAATCACCTGCTACTTCAAGCCCAGGAAAAGCCAAGATGGAAGAGATTTCCCCCAGGATTTTACACTAAGCTACAAAACAGCTCCATTAAACACTGGTCTGTGTATGGCTTAAATAGCCATAACAAGCCATATACTAATCATGTTCTAGAAAGGAGTCAGCTGGGGTCTTCAATGCTGGAAAAAGGAATAGAAGGGAAGTAGGTCCAGCTTCTGCACATCAGAAGATTCCAGAACTGACTCCAGCTAGGGACTGGGCAGGTTAGGTGAGTCCGGAGTAGGTGATAGAGCATGGAAAATACAAAATTTCAAATGCAGGTAAGACCAATCTTAGCTGTTGCCACAGATATGTTTTGCTTTATTCTCTAGATTTATGTTTTATTTTCTCTAATAGCTATTTACTTCTAAAAGAAGAAAACACACTAGAAACAACAACAAATTCGACTCTTCGAAGATTAAAACGGTGTTCATGTGTATGCAGTAGACTTGTGTAGCTAACAAATGCCCTTGTAGAATAATACTTAATGACAAAAACATATCCATGATATATTCCTTCATTAGAAAAGCAGGTTAAGAGTCAATGTAATGTAATATTTTTGTACATATACCATTGTGTAAAAAGATTAAAAGAATATGTGGGAAGTAGCACAAATACTTTCGATTGTGAGATTATACCTTTTTTTTCTTATTTAGACTCAAAGAACTTTGGGTTTAAAGAAATAAACTCTTATCGCTTGTTTTTACTTTAAGTGGAATATCAGTTTTCCTTTAGGAACTCACAATATTGTAGGGGAATCTGACAAATAACATAATAAACTTATATTATAATAATAGGGCAAGGGCAATAACAGATTTAAGATAATGTGCTGTTCCAGAGAATAACTTGATAGGTGGGTCAGAAATCAATTCACCTAAAAAGTGACATTCAAATTGAAATAAATACAGATGTGCTTTGCAAAAGTTAATATATTTGTATTAACAAAGTTTTTAATATATTCATTTCTGAAGAAAGATCCTTCTGGTGGTCAGCTTCTGAACAAGACATAAATAATTTAAAAGTAATTAAAATAAGCAGTGTTATTCAAGTTTAGTGCTGTAATTCATTAAAGTAGTCAATTTACAGCCCCCACATTCATATTATATTTAAATACAAAGAATTGTCAGGTAATAATAACATACTATTTGAAACAAAAACTCTAATATTACTTCAGCAAATTAAAATGGTGAGATGTATCAGGTTGATTCTAGAATACATTCATACAGGTGTTAAGGTGACAGAATAAATAGGCTGATAGTAGTTTCATTAGTCAGGATTAATAAGACCTGAAAACTTGGAATGGCATTCAAAGGAGCTGTTTAAAGATTGTTTCTTCCTAGTCCTATTATTTACTTATTTTGTGTATAGATACATAAATATATATGTATATATATGACGTACACTGAAATTACTATTTAAAAATAACACATGCTTATAATTAAAATATCAAGAAATGAGTATAAGATACATTTTTAAAATCCTCTTATATTTGATTTCTGCTTCTCAGAAGATAACCACTGTTGATAGTTTCTTTTATAATTCTCAGAAATTTTCTATTGGTATACATGTGTGAACACATTTTCTATTGGTATACATGCGTGAACATAGAAGTTCCTGCACACACGCACAGACACACACACAGAAACACAGACATACATGCACAAATTCATCTAACCAAAAAGAATTGTATAGTATGTACTGTTATGTAACAGTTGCTGACAGTTAACAATTGCTTAACAGGAAAGAACTATAGAACACATTCTATAACAACCCCAATTAGATTGACCTGTTCATTTTTTTAACAGCAGCCTTGTATGAATGGGCCTTGACACTCTTCCCCTAGTTTTCATGTGGCTTGTGCCTTGCTCCTCTAGTCATACCTCAAATGCCACCTCCTCAAAGTTTAGCCTTGACCATGCTAATAAAAGCCACCCACTTCCATCAACGCTTTCCTTAGTTTTGCTTCTTTTATAGTATGGTTTACAATCTGAATTTCTATATAATATGTATATAAACAGGTATATCTGTTACTCATTCACATTTGTGAACCCACTAGAATGTAAGCTTTTATGTTGTTCACGGTGGATTACTAAACCTAGAACTAAGCCTGGCACATAGTGATCATTAATTACTTATTCAGCAAACAATCTCATGTAATTAGTCACTTTTTGGTAAATACTTTTTCTAGTAACCAAAAGATTATAAGTAATATAGAATCAAAATTCCTTTAAAATAGCATATTTCACATATGTATGTAAAAGTCTCCAAGAGTCAGTTGACTGGATTAAAGATTATGTACATTTGAAAATGTGGACAATATTGCCTTCTGAAATTCACAGCTATATATACTATCAATAGCAGACAAGAGAGGTTATTTGTTGGTACCCTCATTAAAACATATTATTATCAAATGGCTTAATTTTTGCCTGTTTGATAATTAAAAAAAATGATAGCTCATTGGTTTTTTGTATCTTCATTCCATTTATTATGATAAAGCTACCCATGTTTTCATATTTTTATTCAGTTTTTGTGACCTACATGTTTACATACTTTGGCTATTTCTCTTTTGATTACTACTCTTTTTTTAGCAAATTGGAAGAGCTATTTTTTCATTAAAGAAATTCTCCCTTAGCCATATGAATTAATTAATTTTTCTAGATTTTCTTTTGCATTTGATAATTTCTTATAATTCCATACAGGTGATTAATATTTATGGAGAAAAATTTATCAGTATCTTCTATGTTATTATACATTTTCTCTTTTTTGTCTTAAATTATTTCATGACAGTCAAACTATATCCTGAAATTATCAGATAGGAATGATATATATAGATTATGAACAAGTTTATAATCATACCCAGAAATAATAAACATAAAAGTGAAGATGTACAAATTAAAATGAAAATAAAAAGTAGTAAGCTCTTGGAAGAATTATTTCTGCTAATATTTAAAATAACCCCTTTTTTCTTTGAGGGAGTGTAGAATGAGAGTAAAATTTCATAGTGTTTAAAATTTAGTTCATATTTTACAAATGAAATTACAATGTTGTTTTAAAAATTGTGACTATTTCTTTAAAAAAATTAGGAGAAAAAGTTAGAACTTCAAAACCTGGATTTTTTTTTTTTTCTGAGAATTCATGTGCCTTAGAGATGGTACAGGTAATGCACTCAGAATAGTTTTAAGGAAGTAGCTTATTTATATCCCAAGTTAATCCACAAAGGATTTAGAATGGCTTATAAAAACACAACCAACAATATAGTAAAACATAAATAAAATATCAGGACTAGGAAAAATATAAATCAGAAGAAGTGGAACAGACCAAGGGGAAAAGAGAATACAGATAAGTGAACCTACTGTCCAAAGAGGATACTGTAATTGAGACATAAATTTGTGTCTGATATTCCTAGAAGTCAAAGGAAAAGGTAAATGCTGTTAGTTAACATACTTCTCATTATCTATGAGGAGTAAATATACCAGGTCTTTAGAGAAGCAAAGGTATTCCTAGACTATGTTTTTAAACCTATTTCTTACAAAAGTAAGTAACGTGATTTTTGATTGGCAACTTAAAATTGTAAACAGGAAACAAGCCATTTGTCACACATGCAGTTGTCTCCAATATTAGTTTAAAACTTTGTTGTTTCCTTTATAACCATGACATGGCATGTTACCTCACACATTGCTCAGTCATTGATTCTTTCCTGTTTTTGTTTATCTCTCCCAGAGGGCTAGATACTGCCCAGCTTCACAGAGCTATAGGCTAGTAAGGGACACAGAGACCCCAAGAGATAATTCAGGCCAGAGAGGCGCTTACAGGGAGCTTGGAGTTCAAACAGAACTGGAAAATTTTGCTTGCTAAATGGGATTGTAACTGAACTTCAAAGAATTAGTAAAAATTATA
The DNA here is from genome assembly GCA_004027835.1 of Alouatta palliata. Taxonomy (NCBI): domain Eukaryota; kingdom Metazoa; phylum Chordata; class Mammalia; order Primates; family Atelidae; genus Alouatta; species Alouatta palliata. The sequence goes on from PVKV010005342.1 coordinate 78,990, forward strand.
CTAGGTGGAAAAATGGACAAAGGTCATGTTTATGCTATCATTATAAAATGAAGGCAACGTTGTTACACAGTGAAAGCATCCAAATTCAAATGGTTTTGTTTTGATTCAGTAGTTAGAATTAGTATATTCTGTAAGTTTTCTTATAGATAATCTCAAATAAATTAAATTAATAACACTAAATAGAAAATTGCAGCATATAAAGTTCTATTTTTATGAAAGTTTTCTATTTTGGTTGTTCTTCCCCTGTGAGATTTAGAAACTAATGGTGAAGAGACTGATGCTCCAGACCTAGAAGACCACTCCCCCAACTCTTGGCTATATTGTCAATTTCATTGTCTTCGTTACGGTTGTGACTGAAGCTCTCTTGAATTGTTTGTCTCCTACATAACGCACACTTAATGAAGGCAGAAATCTACAACAGTTCTCAACCTAGTTCAATATATATGTGTTGACCAAATAGATGGATTCACAGGTCCAGGATAGAAACTTAAGTAGACAATTTTAAAAAGAGAAAAGAGACAATGTCAGAACTCAGCATAGGAATGGGAGTGCCCTGTCAAGAACTTATCACTAAAGTGTTATTATTATCGCTGCTTTCTATAACTACAGTGTAAGAGATTTAAAAGATGTGAATTCTTTTGCTACCTATTTAGATTCTCTGATTATGCCTATGACTTAAGACTTGAAAGTCAGAGAGCAGCAAATTATATTTCTGTGCTGGAGGAAAGGATCCACACTGGAATACTCCTTTTCTCTGGCCTCTACAGTTTCTAGGAACAGATAACCAGAAAATGAAGATAAGCATGTCTTAGTTTGTTGAGAACAACCACATATAAAAGAAAGTATGTTAATCTGGTGTTTGCCAGTAGGGGGAAAAAATGAAAAACAAATCCAAACTTTGCACCTAGAAGTAAGTTAAATATTGATCTCAATCAACTGTTTAATAATGTAAGGAAACTTCTATGAAGTCATGATTCATAAGTATTCAAGTAGAAATGAGGCATCTGGCATGTGGACAAGGACTTTTCTCCATTCTGACAGTCTGGGCTGCACCTGAGCTATAGCTCATAGTGTGTTCACAGACTGGGGGTAAGTGATGAAAAGCAGATTAGACAATTAATCTATTTGCAAATTAACCATTGCTTAGGGTCAACCAGGCCTGGTTAATACATAGCAGCTCAGAGCACAAGTTATTAATTAAAAACCATATGTTGTTTTTCACAAATTCATTCTTTTTATATATTGCTAAATAGTATGAAAGACACAAGTGTCATGATTAGAAACTCACCAACTTAGTACATGCTCATATCTTTGGCTTAAGAAACCAAAGGTAAGGATCTTGTAGCATCTTGCTAATTGTAATTTTAATGCTTAACATCTCATAAGTCAGTCTATGTGGGGAACAGCTCCTGGAGTCCTGGTAATTTTGAACATGTCCACATATACTGTATAGAAAAGGCTTGACAGCAGTGTAATCCAGTCTTTGCAGATTGCCCTATAATTTCTCTTGAGCACAGAAAGACAAGCCACCTAATGAGGAGTTGTCACAAGACCATGCTACTTCTCCTATCTTGGGGAAACACCGCAAGGCTGTTTCTAATTCATTTCACTAGTTTCAGTTGAGCAACAGAGTTTCTACCTTTCCCTTCTTTGGGGTACAACTGCAGGCTTTAAACTATTTGGCTGTAGGTTAACATTGACTCTCTAGTGTTAGAGCAACCCAGCCCCCGTGCTGCCTGTCATGCAGCCTCTTTAATTTAGTATGTTCATGTGAGACTTCGCATGAAGGGAGTTGACAGCACGCTGATGTTGTTGTTGCTGTCTGTGAAAGTAATAAACTGTCTGAATTCATTTGGTCTTATTTTCCCCTTACTGGCTGGATTGATGAAAGTGTGGGAAAGCACTCTAGCAGCTGTAGTCCTTGAGCCCCTGGTAGCCATCATGCAGCTGCCTCGTGGTTGCTTCATTACTTGACATTTTACACACAGCAAGAGAATTACCTGGAGTCAACCCGTTTCCCTTCTGCCTGCTTGGACTTGGTAACCAGTCTCTGAACTGTATGCTTTTTGAATATTGTGAAAATTAAACCGGATGCTCCAATGTGCAATACACACCCCTGATGTACCCCCTTTCCACCTGGATATTACAAGAAGGCTCTCTAACCTTGTGCTATACCTTACAGAAAAGATAGGAAAGCTTGTTGCAAAAAAACAACCTTTCTTTGTTATCAGAGCTACTGCCTGGAATAGTGGTGCATATATGCATGGAGATAATTTATGTCATTTTCCATCAGTCTCATGTTGAATTTAATAAATTTGACTGCTATTGGGTTTTGTGTACATATAAATCATAGATAATTTAGTTTCTCTTACTTTGGTATCGTAATGAAATGCACTATAATTTTCAAAGATCTGCCTTTTCGAACAGCATAGTAGTTCTTATATATCTTCGTAATTGTTACAACACGGGAAATTTACAGATTTAATGTAGGCCTTAAAGTATATAAAGTATATCATATAAGTAAATACTAGAGCTTTAAGATTCCATATTTTGATAATGTTCAAAGACTAATGATCTTAATAAATATTTCATGGTTCTTTTTAATTCACTGAGTGTGAAAAAAGTATATAAGATGGCCATTTTGCAATCACTACATTTGCAGTTCATAGTAAAAGAAAAGAAAGGGCAGCATATTATGCCAAACAGGCTGTCCTGGCAGGACCTTGACAGGTGTGAAAAAAGAATATAACAAGCCCCTAAGATTGTTTATAACTAAACCAAAATCACCATAGCAACCATTCTTCAATAATATTGTCATGTACTTTGGTGGAAAATATTTATGTATCTTTCTGATTAAAATAGTTATATATGAATATGTAAATACAATAGAGATCATAATTATTTTATTAAGTATGCAATATCGTTAAATAAATTACATTCATGAGCTATGATAAATATGTAATTATATAAAATATACTTGATAAAGCAGTGTGTACTAAATACAGTATAATTCAAATATGTATTATATCTATAGATATGTGTGCACATATACTGTAAAGGCTATGGCTATAGAAGAATTTCTAGCTATTACTACCTCTTCATTGTACTATCTTGGGAAGAGAATACCAAGAAGTGAATGATATTTTTCAGTTTTATTTGCTTTTCTTTTCCAGTTTTCTCCCAATATGCATAATGTATGCATATTGGGCACAATTTTTTTTTAAAATTAGGTACAGATAAATAATTATTTTCTCTTCTTTGCTCCCTTTTCCTCCTTCTCTTCCTTTTTCTTTTTCTTCTTTTTTTTTTTTTTGGTATAGCATTTTATGAATTTTAACACATGCATAGAATCTGGTAACTACTGTCACCAAAAGAGTATAGAACAATTCCAACATCCCCCCAGATTCCCTTATTTTAACTCTTGTAGTCACTTCCACTTCCTCCCTCTAATTTCTGGTAGCTACAAATCTGTTCTCTGTCCCTGTAGTTTTGCTATAGGTATTCTGGAAACATATTTTTATCTTAAATGTTTTCTGATTGTTTCATATTAAATGTTTTCTTATTGTTTTATCTTAAACATTTTCTTATTTTTCCAAATTAAGAAATGCGGTTTCTGAAGAATTGTCTGCTAAATGATTGTTTGCAAAGAAGTGATTCCTAGATTCAGAATTGCTTATTCGATGAGCGTGCCCTTTAATTATTTCCTATGTATTTCAAATTGCTTTTCAGGAATATTGCACCAACTTTGCCACTACAGTTAGTATACAAGGTTTTTCATCTAAGAAAATACTTTGCTATCATAGATTGAAAATATGATAGGTGAAAAATGGCATTTGACTTACCTCATTTGTTCATTACCAAGTTGTTGGATATTTTCTGAACACATTGTTGGTCATGTACGTTTTTTTCTATGAACATCCATAACCGTTGCTCATATTTCTGGGGATAGTAGTGATACTTTAAATTATTACTTTGCAGAAATTTTTAGAAAGTAAGCATATCAACTCTTTGCCGGGTTTATTTGTAGAAAAATGCTTACCAGTTTATTTCTCTTTCTATTTTGATCGTTATTTTTTAAACATATTGAAGAATCATACACTTTGTTAAGCCTGTTGTTCTGGTACTTTGTAACTTCATCTACTCATTTTATTATTACTTTTTTTTTTTAGAAAGATCTCCACTGCCTCAAAGTTAGTTGAATTCTATGATTTCTATGGGAGATTATAAGGTAGGTTATTAGATTTCTTTCCTTTTGCTTTAGTTTTTATCCACTTGGTTGTTTGTAGATCTGTATTTGACAGTAGGTTGAAGCGTCTGCTTCTTATTCCTCTGTAATTCACCCTTTATGCTATTTTAATTCCTAGAACAGATAAGGAATACCACTCAGCAGCCTCTAACAGCCATGGTGAATTGCCTTCACTTTCTCACCTCTATATTTTTCTTGCAAAAACATTTCGTTTGGTTTGGTTTTTGTTTTATTTTTTAAACAGGCCTTGTGTTCTGGCCTACATGATGGATGATGATTCGCTTAAGATAGTCGTGACATACTAGTAGCAGCATAGCAGTGTGACCGAGTCAAGGTTGCCAGGTGAAGTATATGTCCAGTTAAAATTGAATCTCAGGTACATAATGAACAATTCCAATGTCCCAAATATTGTATTAGACATATATACAGTACAAAATTATTCATAGTTTACCTAAAATTCAAATTCGATTGGGATCCTAATATTTTTATTTGCAAAACTGATGCAATCCTAGCCATAGTTCTGGCCAATGATAGCTGGTAGTAAGCCTGTTGCAAGGACTTCTAGGAAGGCTTTTGATTTCCTAAGAAAAAGATCTGATAGAAATAGTCCTACCTTTTGCCCATTCCCATTGAATGTGGATGCAATGCATGAAGCTTCAACAGCCATCTCAGGATGAATGTTACCACCACAGCATTAGAATCAAAACTACAAAATGAGAGGGTAGATTGGCAAGCTACCTGAAGCCAGGTCTCTGACATTAGTAGCACTACAGCCTGATGCTTGAAGTTTTTCTTTTACAAAACAAAAAACTCCTATTTAGTCAACCTACTGAAAGATGGGTTTTCTTATATTTTAACCTTTATGCAGTCCTGATAGCTACATGCTGCTTGGAGACTCTTTCTATACCAAGACTGCTTTACTTGTAATGATAATAAATACATTCATCATACATTCTTTCTTTCAGCAACTACATTTTAAGCACTGACTTTATACTCAGGAAGCACTGATTTGCTTACTATACCACACAACTACCTATCTGCCAATTTTTTTCCAAAATGGGGCAAAGCGTAGAAAGTTGTTGGAGTTACTAACGTACTTTAAGTTTTTCAAAAATAACATCATATATAGCAGAGATGAATGCGCTATTATCTGGGCTTGGGTCAAGGATCAGAGAATAGATAATTTATAATGCATCTTCCTATCTTCATTCAGAGAGTTAGAATAGTTTGTTGACATAAAGTAATGCATATGTGGTCTCTGGTAATTTTTTCAATCTGATATCTTTTCTATCAATCATAAGCAATGAAAATTCTTTGTCAGTTCTGAGAATAGGCCATCAGTGATGGTTTTTGGTATTGTGAATTTTTATTACTCACCATTTTTAATGTCATCTCTCCATATTCACAGCAACTCACAATAAACTCTCTCAGGGGCTACTAGATAATACTATTTAAAACCTGACATTCTTATTGTTGGAACACTTGATGTAATTGTCTTCTAGTCATTAATTGGTTGCTGATAAATTCTGCATCTATGTTTTAGTGAATAGAAACTCTTTCTAGAAATTGGAACGTTTTTCTAGTGTTGCAGGCTTTGCACTCCATTGTGCATTGAAAGAAGAAAAATAGAAAATTATAAATCTAGCATACCCAGTTAACTTATATCTGAACCAGTAATTTTCTTTAAAAAATTATAATTTGCTTAATAGCTTAAAATACTGTAATTATAATAAATTTTAGATTTACATTAAAAGTATATGGTATCTTAGACCTTTCATCTGCTGTAACAAAATACCATAGTTTGGGTAGCTTATAAGCAATGAAAATTTACTTTTCATCGTTTTAGAGACTGGAAAATCCAAAATCAAGGCACCAGCAGATTTGGTGCCTGCTGAAGGCTGGTCTCGTGTCTCATGAATAGTCTCCTCACATGGTGGCAGAGGTGAGGGGTCTCTCAGACCTCTTTTATAAAGGCACTAGTATCACTCATGAGAACTCAACCCCTATAACCAAATCAACTCCCAAAGGTCCCTTCTCTTATCAACTTGGGGGTGAGGATACCAACATATGAATTTTAGGAGGAACATCAAATACCAATTGGAGTGCCAACTATTCTAAAGACAGTCAATAAAATCTCCAGTAACTGAAACTATTAGTGGCATTGCACTAATATTTCTGATATTTCTGTCATGTTGGTTACCTGAAAAATTGGTTTCTGAAGAAACCAAGTACTTGTGTCATTTTGTTGGTGATGGTAAAGCTGCATTAGGCTTTCAATGCCTACTTATTATAAAGTATATTTTTTGAAATGAGGTGACTCAGACTTTCATAGTACTGTGCATGGCATAAAAGCATAACTTAGGTTTGGTAGGCTGAATAATAGCCCACCAAGATATCCAGGTTCTAATTCCTGGTACCTGAGAATATTACCTTATACAGCAACAGAGACTTGGCAAGTACAGTTAAAACAAAGATGTTAAGATAGAGATATTAGCTTGGAATATCCAGGTGGACCTGATGTAATCACGGGGATCCTGATAAGAGGAATGTAGGGAATCAAAGGGACAGAAAGTGATTTGAAGGCAGAAACAGAAGGAGATTTGAGATACTACACCGCTGGCTTTGAAGAAGAAGGAAGGTTCCATAGTCCAAGAAATGTAAGGAATGCAGCTCTAAAAGCTGAAAAAGGCATAAAGGCTTATTCTTTTCTATGTCCTCCAGATGGAGGGAGTGTGATTATGCTGACACCAGAGTTTTGTCTCTGTGAAACCCATTTCAGGTTCTTCCATAACTGTTAAATTTGTGTTGCTTTAAGCCACTAAGTTTGTGGTAGTTTGTTACAGCAGCAATAGGAAACTATTATGTTAGGTGAAAATTATTAGTATTGTATCAGAATGTATCAGGAAAAAAATGAGTGCCAAGGAATAGAAAGTCTGTGTGATAAAAATGAATTACTAGGGTGGGATATAGAAAATACATTCCAATGGGAATTAGGTCTAGATGTTCATTTAACAAATACTGTAGAACTTAGAAGAAATAGAAAATACATTCCAATGGGAATTAGGTCTAGATGTTCATTTAACAAATACTGTAGAACTTAGAAGAAATAAAGAAGAATGGTAGTATGTAAAAATAGGACATTATGCATAAAACTATCTGGTATAATGCTAGTAACATAAAGTCTTTTTTATCATCTTCTTTTTCCCCAATAAACATTCCATCTCCATTTTTTAGTACCACCCCTTCATCTCTCAGAGTGCTTAAGTATCCACTACATTACAGGTATTCAGGAAATGTTAGTCTCTTTCACTCTAGTTATAGATTCTGAATTTATTCTCCTGTTATAAGTAATATCTCTTGGTCTCAAAGCAAGTTGCTTAGGTCATTTGAATATGTTTCACACAAATCAGCTGACATTTTGCTTATCACGGGTATGAATAGTTTGCACTAGCAATTATTTCCAAGAGAAGTATTATCATGGAAATTGGTGTTGTCAGTTTTGTTTGTCAGAGATTTTCAGATTGTTTGCTTTTTCGCTGGATTTAAGTTCAGTACAAAGTGGGCAATGGTGCATGCCTCTAGTCTTCACAACAATAAATTCTAAAAGTTATCTTAGGAGTTTTCCAAAATCTTCTTATAAATAACTCTCAGATTATAACTTTCTGTCAGATAATTCAAGACCAAATGGGTGATGCCAAATTTTAACTGCAAAAGTATACTATGCTAACATTAGAGAAATGAAAGTGTCTTAAATACAAATACGTTTAGCATTGACCATCGTGTGATTTTTCTGTAGTTCTCTTGGTGCAATATTTTATAATGTAATTCTAGGTTGGTTTTATGACATTAAATTTGTTAATGCTTTTTTCTGCATAAGAATACTTTGGTTATTCCTTTTTAAATATATTTACCCTTGCTTTTTATGAATATGTGAAAAATAATGGCGTTCTTTGCACTGTCTTTATCATTTATTTTTGTTAAAACTCTAATATTTATTTTTGGTTTTGGTCATAAATAAGATTGAATATCTTTATTTCACTGTAGAAAATGGGAACATTAGATGTTTTCCAGTTGTTTCTATTGCTAACAACTCATATCTCTGAAGAAGGCAAGCTTCTTTCTGTTTGCTCTGATAGTCTTATGAAGCTGCTTCAAGTGACAGACTGTGAAACCAAAGTGGTATCAAAAATGTGCTTGGATGGGAGGTTTCAGATTATTAGGAATGTTTGTAACAGGGAGATAATTTGCTGATGGGATGAGAGTGTCCACTGAGTCCATACAATCATCAATTGAGAAAACAACCGAACTATCTTGAATTTTTATTGTTTTCTCTTGGATTGTATTTCATGTTTATTTAACTTTGAAAAGAAGTTTGGCTTTGAGGAGAAGATCAAGGTGTTGTAACACACAATTTGTAAGATAAAATCAACAAATATTAATCCTTTCTAACATCTCGGACTTGCAGAAGAGAAACTATCACCAATGAGGCATAGCTTTCATTCCTTTCTGCAAGTGTTTCTCAAATCGATTAGTTTCTGAAGCACTCTACAGAAATTGGCAAATTATGCTGTCTAATTCAGAACAAATTACAATAGACAAGAGTTGTCTCCATTTTCCAATTTCCTAATGTATTTCACAGGCGTTACTATCATCTGCTTAGCACTCCTTTCAGCCCATTCCTTCCTAACTAACCCTTTCTACCCTGAACACATGGTCAGACCACCACTACTGCTTTCAGACTCAGCCCATCCTCTCGACACGGTGCTTATGTGAGGTACAGGGTTTGGCCAGTAAGTCAATCTTCCCTAGGATTTCCACGGTACATTTAGTGGAAGAGATACATATTTTTTGTTGTTGCAAAATTGTTTGCAATTATTGTTGTCTCAACTATTATCCCTGCTTCATAGAGCAACTAAAGAAAGCTAGAGAATGGAATGAAACTACAGAAAGGAACAGGGTAGAAATCAGGAAATCCTAATTGCATTTAAGTCCCTGGTTTACATTGCTCTTAATTGAATGTCCTAGGCCATATTTGAAGAATTATGATGAACCATTTCCATATCTGCTTTAAAGTAATGAACATGATAGGAAAACAGAGATCAGAGCACGATTCATGAATGAATTCAATTTTTTTATGGTCTCCATTGGGAAAAGAGTGAATAAGTTTTATTTTGAATGCATGACAAATATTAACCAGGATCATGTTGTGGTCTATATTGAAAAATATAGACATGAATGTGTGTATTTGCTAGACATGAGTATGTGTGTATGTGTGTGTGTGTTGTTTCCCTCAGGTAAATGTAGTGGGTATCAATTGCTGATATCTAGGGCATACCCTTCTCTTTTTCTTTGGGTAGCTTACCCCTTCAGTCGAACCTCAGGGGAAGTTTTTGGAGACAACTTGAATCAGTCATATTGCCTCACACTCTTGGGTGCAGTGACTAGCCTAGTGTTATGACCCAAGCAAAGCCAGCATACATGCTTAGGGGTTGGGAGCTGACAGGAATAAAGACACATTTTCTTTTGAAAAAGTATACCATATAAATGCAGAGATTATGGGGACTATTTTCTCCACCATATGAAGAGATTGAAATACAAAATAGAAAAAGTCCTAATACATGTGCTAAGCTCTTCTTGTTAACCTTGAGGGCATCTTTATGACTTGCTTGTGCTTTATATCCAAGAGATGATACATTCTCCATTAAGACTTATCTCATAATTGGATTTCTGTCACTGTTATTCAAGATTTCTGAAAAATAAAGCTGCCAACACATGTGTCTTTTTATCTACTCATTTTTATATTGTTTTAAATCTACTCAGATTAATTGCTTCATATTTCTAACATCTGAGACTTGTAGCATATCACTCCTTTCATCTAAGATTTACTTTTTAAAAATACCTTCCATTTGCCTTAAAACATTGAAACATCTAAAGATACAGTTTTAGTATCAAAATAGTAAGTCTTAAATGAAGTTATTTTTTTCTGATCCTTCTAATTCCAAACTAACTTCTCCATGTTCTCATATTTGCCCATTTCTTTCAAACTAGAACACACAGAATGTATCTCATTCTTTATTTTAATTTCTCATACCCTCCCCCAGAAACCATATCTTTTTTTACTTTTATTCAATTCCCTCTCAAAAATGCTTCTCAACATTTTTTTAAATGTTAAGGTATGAGAAAACAACTGATTCTCGGTTATGGTATAGTTAGTAACAGTGGTATTCTTAGAGAAAAGTCATCCGTGTAGGAGAATATGGAGGGAGGTCGGCCAACAGGTAGAAAGTTACAATTAGATGAGAGGAATAATTAGGTCTTCTCTTGCACAGCAGGATGACTGGTTGACAGTAAGGAACTGTATAATACAAAATAACTAAAAGGGAGGTTTTTAAATGTTCTCACAACAACAACAAAAAAATGATAAATGCCTGAGGTGATGGATAGGCTAACTACCCTGATTTGAACGTTATATAATGTATATGTATATTTAAACATAACATTTTATGCCATAAACTCGTAGTTATAAGGTATCAATGTTAAAAATCTGTTTAATGTAAAAAAAATCCAGCTTATATGCATAGGCTGTTAAGATCTATGAGTAGAAGTTTATATATTAACAAAAAATGGAGATAATTATATAGCCTTTTTTATTATTATATCTTAAGTTCTGGGATACATGTGCAGAACGTGCAGGTTTGTTACATAGGTATACATATGATATGGTGGTTTGCTAAATCTATCAATCTGTCATCTACATTAGGTAATTCTTCTAATGCTATCCCTCCCATTTCCCCGCACACCCCCGACAGGCCCTGGTGTGTGATGTTCACCTCCCTGTGCCCATATGTTCTCATTGTTCAATTTCCACTTATGAGTGAGAACATGCGGTGTTTGGTTTTCTGTTCTTGTGTTAGTTTGCTGAAAATGATAGTTTCCAGCTGTCTGAGACTTCACTGACATTGCTTATCAGCTTAAGGAGTTTTTGGGCTGAGATGATGGGGTTTCATAAATATACAATTGTGTCATCTGGAAACAGAGATAATTTGACTTCCTCTCTTCCTATTTGAATACTTTAATTTCTTTCTCTTGCCTCATTGCCCTGGCTAGAACTTCCAATACTATGTTGAATATGAGTGGTGAGAGAGGGCATCCTTGTCTTGTGCTAGTTTTCAAAGTGAATGCTTCCAGATTTTGCCCATTCAGTGAGATATTGGCTGTGGGTTTGTCATAAGTAGCTCTTAATTATTTTGAGATATGTTCCACAATACCTAGCTTATTGAGTGTTTTTAGTATGAAGGAGTGTTGAATTTTGTTGAAGGCTTTTTCTGCATCTATTGAGATAATCACGTGGTTTTTGTCATTCCTTCTGTTTAAGTGATGGATTATGTTTACTGATTTGCATACATTCAGCCAGCCTTACATCTCAGGGATGAAGTCAGCTTGATTATAGTGGATAAGCTTTTTAATGTGCTGCTGAATTCGGTTTGCCAGTATTTTATTGAGGATTTTCACATTGATGTTCATCAGGGATATTGGCCTGAAATTTTCTTTTTTGCTTGTGTTTCTGCAAGGTTTTTGTATTAGGATGACTCTGGCCTCATACAATGAATTAGGGAGGAGTACCTCTTTTTCTTTTGTTTGGAATAGTTTCAGAAAGAATAGTACCAGCTCCTCTTTGTACCTCTGGTATAATTTGGCTGTGAATTCAGCTGGTCCTGGGCTTAAAAAAAATTTTTTTTTGATTGGTAGTCTATTAATTACTGCCTCAATTTCAAAACTTGTTATTGGTCTATTCAGAGATTCGACTTCTTCCTGGTTTAGTCCTGGGATGGTGTATGTGTCCAGGAATTTATCCATTTCTTCTAGATTTTCTAGTGTTTTTACATAGAGGTGTTTATAATATTCTCTGATGGTTGTTTGTATTTCTGTGGGATCAGTGATGATCTCCCCCTTATCATTTTTTATTTAGTCTATCTTACTATTCTCTCTTTTATTCTTTATTAGTCTGGCTAGTGATCTATTTTATTAATCTTTTCAAAAAACCAGCTCCTGGATTCATTGATTTGTTGAAGGGCTTTTTTTTTTTTCTTTGTGTCTCTCTCGCCTTCAGTTCTGCTCTGATCTTAGTCATTTCTTGTCTTCTGCTAGCTTTTGACTTTGTTTGCTCTTGCTTCTCTAGTTCTTTTAATTGTGATGGTAGCTTGTTGATTTTAGATCTTTTCCACTTTCTCCTGTGGGCATTTAGTGCAATAAATTTCCCTCTGAAAAATACTTTAGCTGTGTCCCTGAGATTCTGGTATGTTGTGTCCTTGTTCTCATTGGTTTCAAAGAACTTAATTATTTCTGCCTTAATTTCATTATTTATTCAGCAGTCATTCTTGAGCAGGTTGTTCAGTTTCCATGCAGTTATGAGGTTTTGATTGAGTTTCTTTATCCTGAGTTCTAACTTGATTGCACTGTGGTATGAGTGACTGTTTGTTACGATTTCTGTTCTTTTGCATTTGCTGAGGAGTGTTTTGCTTCCAATTATGTGGTGAATTTTAGAATAAGTGCTATATGGGGCTGAGAAGATTGTATATTCTGTTGATTTGGGGTGGAAAATTCTGTAGATGTGTATTAGTTCTGCTTGGTCCAGATCTGAGTTCAAGTCCTGAATATTCTTGTTAATTTTCTGTCTTGTTGATCTAATATTGACAGTGGAGTGTTAAAGTCTCCCACTATTATTGTGTGGGAGTCTAAGTCTCTTTGTAGGTTTCTAAGAACTTTATGAATTTGGGTGTTCCTGTATTGGGTGCATATATATTTAGGATAGTTAGCTCTTCTTATTGCATTGATCCCTTTACCATTATGTAATGCCTTTCTTTGTCTTTTTTGATCTTTGTTTTCTTTTTTTAGTCTGTTTATCAGAGACTAGGATTGCAAATGCTGATTTTTTTTTAAATTTCCTTGATAAATCTTCCTCCATCCTTTTATTTTGAGCCTATGTGTGTCTTTACACGTGAGATGCATCTCTTGATTACAGCACACCAATGGGTCTTGACTATATCCAATTTGCCAGTCTGTGCCACTTAATTGGGGCATTTAGCTCATTTACATTTAAGATTAATATTGTTATGTATAATTTAATTCTGTCATTATGATGTTAGCTAGTTATTTTTGCCCATTAGTTGATGCAGTTTCTTTATAGTGTTGATGGTCATTACATTTTGAGTTGTTTTTGCAGTGGCTGGTACCAGTTTTTTCTTTCCATATTTAGTGCTTCCTTCAGGAGCACTTGTAAGGCAGGCCTGGTGGGGACAAAATTTCTCAGCATTTGCTTGTCTGTAAAGAATTTTATTTCTCCTTCACTTATGAAGCTTAGTTTGGCTGGATATGAAATTCTGGGTTTGAAATTCTTTTCTTTAAGAGTGTTGAATATTGGTCCCCACTCTTCTGGCTTGTAGGGTTTCTGCAGAGAGATCTGCTGTTAGTCTTATGGGCTTCCCTTTGTAGGTAACCCAACCTTTCTCTCTGACTGCCCTTAACATGTTTTTATTCATTTCAACTTTGGTGAATCTGATGACTACGTGTCTTGGGATTGCTCTTCTTGAGGAGTATCTTTGTGGTGTTCTTTGTATTTCCTGAATTTGAATGTTGACCTATCTTGCTAGGTAGTGGAATTTCTCCTGGATAATATCCTGAAGTGTATTTTCCAACTTGGTTCCGTTCTCCCCATCACTTTCAGGTACACCAGTCAAGTGTAGGTTTGGTCTTTTCACATAGTCCCATATTTCTTGAAGGCTTTATTTGTTCCTTTTTATTCTTTTTGCTCTAGTCTTGTATGCATGCTTTACTTCATTAAGTTGATCTTCTATCTCTGATATTCTTTCTTCCACTTGATCAATTCGACTGTTGATACTTGTGTATGCTTCATGAAGTTCTTGTGCTGTGTTTTTCAACTCTATCAGGTTATTTATGTTCTTCTGTAAACTGGTTATTCTAGTTAGCAATTCCCCTAACCTTTTATCAGATTTCTTAGCTTCCTTGCATTGGGTTAACATAGTCCTTTAGCTCAGAGGAGTTTGTTATTATCCACCTTCTGAAGCCTACTTCTGTCAATTCATCAAACTCATTCTCCTTCCAGTTTTGTTTCCTTGCTGGTGAGGAACTGTGATCCTTTGGAGGAGAAGAGGCATTCTGGTTTTTGGAATTTTCAGCCTATTTGCACTGGTTTCCCCTCATATTTGTGGACTTCTCTACCTTTAGTCTTTGATGTTGGTGACTTTCGGGTGGAGTTTCTGTGTGGTCATTCTTTTTGTTGATGTTAATGCTATTGATTTTTGTTTGTTAGTTTTTCTTCTAACAGTCAGGCCTCACTTCTGCAGATCTGAAATTTGCTGGGGGTCCACTCCAGACCCTATTTGTCTGGGTATCACCAGCAGAGCCTGCAGAATAGCGATGACTGCTGGCTGCTCCTTCCTCTGGAAGCTTTGTCCCAGAGGGGCACACACCAGATGCCAGCCAGAGCTCTCCTATATAAGGTGTCTGTCTACCTCTTCTGATAGGTGTCTCCCTGTCAGGAGGTACGGGGGTCAGGGATCCACTTGAGGAGGCAGTCTATCTCTTAGCAGAGCTGGAATGCTGTGCTGGGAGATCTCATGCTCTCTTCAGAGGCACATGAACATTTAAGTCTGCTGCAGGTGCACCCACAGTTGTCCCTTCCCCCAGGTGCTCTGTCCCAGGGAGATGGTAGTTTTATCTTTAAACTCCTAACTTGGGCTGCTGCCTTTCTTTCAGAGATGCCCTGCCCAGAGAGGAGGAATATAGAAAGGCAGTCTGGGTACAGCAGCTTTGCCAAGCTGCAGTGGCTTCCACCCAATCTGAACTTCCTGGAGGCTTTGTTTACATTGTGAGGGGAGAACCGTCTACTTAAGCCTCAATAATGGCAGATGGTCCTCCCTCCACCAAGCTGGAGTGTCCCAGGTTGACTTCAGACTGCTGTGCTGGCAGCGAGAATTTCAAGCCAGTAGACTTTGCTTGCTGGACTATGTGGGGGTGGGGTCTGCCCAGCAAAACTGCTTGGCTCCCTGGCTTCAGCCCTTTTTCCAGGGGAGTGAATGGTTCTGTCTTGCTGGCATTCCAGGTGCCTCTGGGGCATGAAAGAAACTCCTGCCGTTAGCTTGGTATCTGCCCAAATGACTGCCTAGTTTTGTGCCTGAAACCCCTGGCCCTTGTTGCATAGGCACCTGAGGGAATCTCCTTGTCTGTGGGTTGCTAATATTGTGAGAAAACTGTAGTATCTGGGCTGGTAGCACCATCCCTCACAGGAAAGTCCCACAGGGCTTCACTTGGCTAGGGGAGGGAATTTCCTGACCCCTTGGGTTTTCTGGGTTAGGCAATGCCCCACCCTGCTTCTGCTTGCACTCTGCACTGCACCCACTGTCTAACCAGTCCTAGTGAGATGAACTAGGTACCTCAGTTTGAAATGCAGAAATCACCTGCCTTCTGTGTTGGTGTTGGTGGGAGCTGCAGTTTGTTGCTGTTCCTTTATGGCCATCTTACCCGGGAATCAATTTTATGGGCTTTTAGACTCTCCTGCCATGCTTAGATTACTTAAATTACTTATTGTATAAAATACACAAATTAAATTGTGATTCATCAGGCATCTCATAACAGAATAGTATTTAGATAAAGTCAGTAATATCTGAAATATTTGTAGATGTTTTAAAAATCACAACTGAATCAGTATGTATGACAATAGGTGTTTTGTTTATTTTTGAGACAGGGTCTCACTCTGTCACACAAGCTGCAGTGCAGTAACACAATCTCAACTCGCTGTAACCACAACCTCCCAGGCTCAGGGGATCCTCCCACCTCAATCTGCCAGTTGCTGAGACCACAGGTGCACACCATCATATCCAGCTGTTTTGTATTTTTTTGTAGAGACAGCGTTTTGCCATGTTGCTCATGCTGGTCTCAAACTCCTAAGATCATGCAGTCCACCCTCCTTAGCCTCCCAAAGTGCTGAGATTCCAGGCATGAGCCACTATTCCTGGCATATGGCAATGGTTTTATATAGTTGTGGTTATTTTTCTATAATAAAATCATGTTTGTGATAACCCTTAAACTTAAATCCTTAAATGGATTTCTGGCTTTAAGATGGAATAAAGATACCTATTTCTTCTTTTACCGTCTGATTCTAATGAATGACAGAAGGAATGGGAAAGATGAATTGAAATCTATCTTGATGGCAAAAAGTAAAAAACATTTACTTATATAGTAAATATATATATAGATATATATAGATATACTTCACTTCATAATAAAAAAAAGCAAGGATGAGCTGAATGTCTGCTGCTGCTGATTTCAGGCAGAAATGTTGGGATACTGGCTTCTCAAAGGCATAGGACCACCATGAGGTGTGAAATCAAAGATAACTTTACTTAGAAAGCAGGTTTATTTCAATGATGTTAACTACTGCTATAATTTTCCTCAAGTTTATGTCACACAAAACGTTGTAAAGGAAGCAGAAATGACATGAAATTTTCCATTTTTGGAACTGCGTGGCAGGGTGCAAGAAAATCTACAGATAAGATGTAGTTTTCACCTAAGAAAATATGGGTATTGGGGAAAAGATGTGTTGTTTACATCTTGAAAAGCAAGCAAGTGGAATGTCTGTGTATAAATATAAGAAAGTATCCTCAAAAAGAAGCAAGAATTATGTAATCAACAACATAATGTGAAACAATGGATATTACAAAAGTGGGAGACAGTAGACGTATAATATATTCAGTAATCCTTGCAGAGGGAAATGAATAAGCAATGGTAGAGAAATAGATTCATTTCACTAAATAAATCATAGTTATAAACCAACATAATGACTTTAAAAGAGTATAAACTTTTAAATTATCACAAGTAAACATTCACAAAAAAGGAAGCACAGACCTTACTGAGAAATAAATAAAACATGAATGCTAGAAAAAAAATAACATAAATTAAGATGGAAAAACTAAGACCAAGCATTCATTTCATCTCCATAAATAAAAATGAGATTTGCTTATCTGTTTTTTTGTTTTTTTTTAAGATAGGGTCTTGCTCCCTTACCCAGGCTGGAGTGCAGTGATGTGATCATGGCTCACTGCAACCTCAACATCCTGGGTTCAAGTCATCCTCTAACATCAGCCTCCCAAATTGCTGGGACTATAGGTGCATGTCACCATGCCCGGCTAATTTAAAAAAACATTTTTTTTTTACAGACAAAGGTTGCTGTGTTGCTCAGGCTGGTCTTGAGTTCCTGGGTTCAAGTCATCCTCCTGCCTTGGCCTCCCAAAGTGCTGGAATTGCAGGCATGAGTCACTTTTCCTGGCCTCATTATATACTGAAAACAGAACATGCTTACATGGGATAATCAAACAAAATCCAAGTATTTATTCTGGAATGGAAACATAAAGTCAGAAAGGTTGAAAGTAAAAGGGTAGGCAAAGACATAGAAGGAAACTGAATATTAAAAGTTTTTCTAGGGGATCAGTTATTCATATAAAATCATACATGATTTTGATTAAACACTAAAAAAAAGACTTTATATTAAATAAAATATTTGATCTACACTGAAAATTTTATAGTCATGAGCTACATACAAAAATTTTGTTAAAATTATAAAGAACATTTTGTGAGTATGGGCTGCTCTAAGTCTAGAATTGGGAAAATAAAAATAAGAACTAAATTACCTTATTGATTATTTTTATCTAATTGATACAGCTCAATTGAGCACAAAATTTACACTTTCCCAACACCCATAAAACAGTCACAGTATTTGACAAGAAGTGCTAAGCTAATTCAACAGTAAAAATAGTAAAAATACTATGTTTTGTTTATAATGTAATGAAACAACAAATGAATCAGAAAATTAGTAAGAGAAGCAGAAATGAATAATTCATGTACTTATATTACTTCTTACCTTCTCTCTCCATATACTGTGGAACATGTGTTTTAATATGTAATACTTTTCAGGATAAGTTGTTAAATTAAAAAACAAAGTGTAGTGTAGTGTTACATGTTGTAATGTTTATAATATGCTATGATAATATATTTTAAAAGGGGAGTATAATTCTATAAATATCCTTGTATATGCATAGGTTTTTCTGAGAGTATGAATCACATTTGTGATTTTTGGATGGTGAAGTAGGGAAAATGGCAAAATAATACCTCAGGACTTATTGTTTTCTTCATTTGTTTTTCCATCATGTCTGTAGAATCTATTTCATCTTTAACAAGTTTTAAACAGGTTTATAAAAACTGTTTTATGGTATATAGATATTCTGTAAGTGAAAACATACATAAAGGCACTCACCAAATTATTGGCTGTTGTTACCCCTGACTAGTGAGAGTATATATAACATTTATTTCTCATTTATGTTTAATGTTATTATTTTACTTATTAGCTGAAAGTAAATATCATTCTTGCAATTGGGAAATCAACTATGATCTTTTTTCTTTCATCTTGGAAAAAAATAATGAGACCATACTCAGATGGTTTCTCATAGTCTCTGGAAAAAAATTTCTGAGCACTTTCATGTAGCTTTCGAAGCTCTTTATATTGCTATCCCAGGTTGTATCCCCAGCACTAGTTCCTGCCTTCACAGCTTTAGGCAAAGATTTGTGGCTCCAAATTTTTATGGTTCATTGATAAATCCATGCCATTTTTCATGTTACTTCTTCTGCACAGAATAAATGTACTTTCCCTTACTATCAAAAAGCCCCTCCTTGTAAAAGTTCATTTATTAATCACTTTTCTGATTTCCTTCATAAAACTAAAATTAAATTCACACATTTTGTATGATACTGTGGTGTGTGTATGTGTGTGTGTAGAAAAGAGAAAGAATGCAGGACAGAAAAAAATGATAATATTAATAAATGATGATTCTATTGAGCCTTTGTCTCTAATATAATAAAAGAGTTTGGAGATGAATGTACTAAAACATACCGAATTTATGAATAATTTTATTTGCTCACATAGTTTACTTGATATTGGTAATAACCTGACCTCCTGAAAGCTTATCATTGAGTGTGCGATTTATGATTATTACTAGATTAAAATTTTTCTGTCATAAGCAAGTGTGGGCAACTAGAGGTTGTAACCAGACCTCATATTTGCTAATACAGAGGAATTCAGTCTAAAAGTCCAACAGAAAAATTTTCAAATGTCACAATTAATTCTGAAAATTTTGATTTAAAAAATAGCCTAAGGACTGGTTGTTAATGAGTTCTCATTAATTTCTTCATTTTCATACCAATATGATAAGTATTAAAAGAGGTGGCTTAAATTACAGACCACTTTAGACAAATTTAGAAGAATAAAAACTTTGCCCAGTGAGATAATTTATTTTTGGTCTTTCATTTTAATGCCAAATAATATTTCATATGATTTCCACAACATTTTAAATTTAAAAAACTATATTGTTTCTTTATTAGCCAATAAAAACTTTTTGTTGGAATTTCCATCAGATTTTAGTTTTGTGGTATTCAGAAAAATGAATAGAGTCATATTTCTAAAAGAAATGTCTATTTGTTGTTTTTAATAGTAAATTTAGCATGTTTAAGTCACTCTGGATTTCTGAATTAATCATTTTTGGGTAGGGTCCAGTATGTTTGTGACCTTGGGCAAAGTACCAAACTCCTGACCCTCAATTATTCATTATCGAAATAATAATATCTCAGACAGTTTATGTTGATCCTTTAAAGCTAACTATTGTAATAAATGACTCCTATTTGTGTTTCTATTTTATGACTTTTGTGAAATGAAAAGGTTTAAACTCTATTTATAATTTAAATGCAGACAAAATGTTTTGCAAAATATTTACAGAGTCAGTATTCAGTGTCTCAAATTGCAATACCCACACCAAATAAATTGAAAGCAACTTCTGGTAGTTAATAATATTTCACTTCACTCTTGAGAATGGTATATCAATTATCAAAAGCTTTTATGAGAATCCTCTTATAGATAGGAATTAACGACTCTGGAAAAATCAGAAAAAATCAGCTGCTGATAGAACCAGAATACTCTTAAAGAAGGCAGGACTGAAGGATAAATGATCCTTGAAAGAGAGATTATCATTGGTAATATTTGAGTTTTTGTGGCTTTTCGGTCTATATAGCATGGAGTAGCATGAACTCTAATGGAAAATCCAAGTCCAGCTATATTGTGAAGTGAGACCAGGGTTCAGAGCTGCCAGAAGAATTACAATTTCAGGGGGAAATTAAGGAAAGGCAACAACAGAGAGAATAGCTCCCAAATCTACATATAAACTTTGTCTACATCCTCGTTTCTCTCATGAACTGTATACATACAAAGGATTATCTCAGTACCTTGCAGATAGCAATCGATGGAAGGTTGAAAGAACTGAGCAGAGATTCTAACTGCTTTCTCATTGCAGTAGAGGCAGAGATTAAAGTCTAGCCAAGTTAACTACTTGATACTACAAAACTCATCGTTCTTCAAAGGAAGCTAATAGACCTCTCAGAGTCAATAGTGCCATATTCACAGTGCCTTGTATGCCCACCTCACAAGAAAGTAAAACACAAACACATTAAATACATAAATAGAAGGGAAATGTGATCTTTAGATAAGAGAAAACTTGTCAATAATAATCAAACCTGAAATTATCTAAATATTGAAATTAGAAAATGAGACTTCAAAGCAAATATTATTAAAATGTTCAAACTTAAAGGCAAATATTATTATAAAGAATGAAAAAAATTGGGATGTCTCAGAAGAGAAATGTAAACCATGTTTTTAAAAAGTAAAACTAAAGAGTAAAGTATATGAAATGAAAAGACAATCCATTGCCTTAAAAGCAGACTGGTTGTGGAAACACAAACTGGTAAGTGAGCTTCTCAGACAGAGCAATAGAAATTATCCTACTTGAAAATCAGAGAAAAAAAAAGTTTTTAAACAATCAGTAGAACCTCAGTGACTTATGAGGCAATTTCAAACCATCAAAAGTATGTGCAGTTTTAGTCCCAAAAGATTAGAGGGGAAGAGAGAGTATTATTTGGGATTTTCTTATTGTAATCTTACAATTTTTCCAAAGGTATGAATTGACAATACAAATCAAAAGCATCAAAAAAAGAAAAATTTATGATGCTTTTATTTTGTCTTTTAAACTAAAACATAGCTTAATCATCTGATTCATCTGTATAAAAGTCAACACCTTTTCGTTATTTAGTAAGACATTTTGTAGCAAATTAAATTAGAGTATTTATAGTAATGGTTAAAAATTCAATTAAGGAAATATTTAACATGTATATAATGCATAGCTAATTATTCACATTCATAATAGTCTTCACAAGAGGCTACTCTTTCCATGACTTTATTTCCAAAGACAGAGTAATACGGAAAACAAAGACCGACTTAATTAAGTTTTAAAAATAGATTCTGAAAAATTAACTGCATTTTCTAATTAATTCGTAATGCAGAAAATCATCTATTTAGAGATATTAAATGAATATATTTACAGTGTGTCAATGGCCTAAAGCCTTTATTTGTAGATAAACCTGCTCCTGAGAGTCTGGCTATTTTTAAAGAGAGCTGAGAGTTTAATTTGGGTCATGTTGCTCAAGGAGATTATAGAATAGGGTCCTTTTCTTTTCTTGAGTTTTATTCTTTGTGCACACAGAGTCATGCCCTCTTACACATACACATAAACACACAACTGCAGGGCTATTGAACAAAAAGGTTAAGTTGTTCTGATACAGAACAGTGATTTTCTTGAAGTTAGCAGATTTGTTTTCTTTGAGAGTGTATGAAATAAAATCAAGACATTTAAAGTGTTAAAAATAATACTTTCATCTAATTTAAGTATGTTTTCAAGAAGATATTTTCCTATCAATATATAAAGCATATTTAAAATTGTAAGTATTTGTAAATTTAAGATAATGGCATGAAATCTGCAGTGGTAATACTTCATAGCATTAATTTTTTTTTTAAATTGTACTTTAGGTTCTGGTGTACATGTGCAGATCATGCAGGATTGTTGCTTAGGTACTCACATGGCAATGTGGTTTGCTGCCCCATCTCCCCGTCACCTACATCTGGCATATCTCCCCATGTTATCCCTCCCCAACCTCCCCATCCCCTCCCCGCTGTTCCTCCCTTGACCCCCAACCATCAGACCCCAGTGTGTGATGTTTCCCTCACTGTGTCCATGTGTTCTCATTGTTCAACACCTGCCTATGAGTGAGAACATGCGGTGTATGATTTTCTCTTCTTGTGTCAGTTTGCTGAGAATGATGGTTTCCAGATTCATCCATGATGAAAATAGATGCAAAAACCTTCAATAAAATACTGGCAAACCATTTGCAATAGCACATCAAAAAGCTTACCCATCACGATCAAGTAGGCTTCATCCCAGGGAAGCAAGGCTGGTTCAACATATGCAAATCTATAAATGTAATTCACCACATAAAGAGAACCAAAGACAAAAACTGCATGATTATCTCAATAGATGCAGAGAAGGCCTTTGACAAAATTCAGCAGCACTTTATGCTAAAAACTCAGGTATAGATGGAACATATCTCAAAATCATAAAAGCTATTTATGACAAACCCACAGCTAATATCATACTGAATGGGTAAAAACTGGAAGCATTCCCTTTGAAATCTGACATTAGACAATGATGACTCCTATTCAGTATAGTATTGGAAGTTCTAGCCAGAGCAATCAGGCAAGAAAAAGAAATAAAGGATATTCAATTAGGAAAGGAGGAAGCAAAATTGTCTCTTTTTACAGATGACATGATTGTATATTTAGAAGACCCCATCATCTCAGCCCAGAATCTCCTGAAATGGCTAAGCACTTCAGCAAAGTCTCAGGATACAAAATCAATGTGCAGAAATCACAAGTATTCCTATACACCAATAACAGACTTAAAGAGAGCCAAATCAAGAATGAACTGCCATTCACAATTGCTACAGAGAGTAAATTATCTAGGAATACAACTAACAAAGGATATAAAGGACCTCTTTAAGGAGAACTACAAACCACCACTCAAGGAAATAAGAGAGGACAGAAACAGATGGAAAAACATTCCATGCTCATGGTTAGGAAGAATCAATATTGTGAAAATGGCCATACTACCCAAAGTAATTTACAGATTCATTGCTATCCCCATCAAGCTACATATGGTCCTCTTCACAGAACTGGAAAAAACCACCTTAAACTTCATATGGAACCAAAAGAGAGCCCACATAGCCAAGTCAATTCTATGCGAAAAGAACAAAGCTGGAGGCATCGTGCTACCTAACTTCAAACTATACTACAAGGTTCCAGTAATCAAAATAGCATGGTACTGGTACCAAAACAGAGATATAGACCAACGGAACAGAACAGACGCATCGGAGGAATGCTACACATCTACAACCGTCTGATCTTTGACAAACTGGACAAAAACAAGCAATGGGGAAAGGATTCTCTGTTTAATAAATGGTGTTGGGAAAACTGGCTAGCCATGTGCAGAAACCAGAAACTGGACCCCTTCATGACACCTTACACTAAAATTAACTCCAGATGGATTAAAGACTTAAACATAAGACCTAACACCATAAAAACCCTAGAAGAAAACCTAGGCAAAAACCATTCAGGACATAGGCATAGGCAAGGAAGTCATAACTAAAACACCAAAAGCATTGGCAACAAAAGCCAAAAATAGACAAATGGGATCTAATTAAACTCCAGAGCTTCTGCACAGCAGAAGAAACAATCATTAGAGTTAATTGGCAACCAACAGAATGTGAAAAAATTTTTGCAATTCACCCATCTGACAAAGGGCTGATATCCAGAATCTACAAAGAGCTAAAACAGATTTACAAGAAAAAAAAAACAAAGAAACCCCTTCAAAAGTGGGCAAAGGATATGAACAGATACTTTTCAAAAGAAGACACATATGAGGCCGACAGACATGAAAAAATACTCATCATCACTGGTCATTAGAGAAATGCAAATCAAAACCACATTGAGATACCATCTCATTCCAGTTAGAATGGTGATCATTAGAAAATCTGGAGACAACAGATGCTGGAGAGGATGTGGAGAAATAGGAACAGTTTTACACTGTTGGTGGAAGTGTAAATTAGTTCAACCATTGTGGAAGATGGAGTGGCGATTCCTTAAGGACCTAGAAATAGAAATTCCATTTGACCCAGCAATCCCATTACTGGATATATATCCAAAGGATTAGAAATCATTCTATTATAAAGACACATGCACACATATGTTCATTGCGGCACTGTTTACAATAATAAAGACCTGGAACCAATCCAAATGCCCATGGATGCACCCACACTAGTGGTTGTAGTGTTTATTACTGAAATTTAACAGAGCTTTGTTTTTTTTTAAGACACACTTATGTCTTAAAGTATTATATTAGCAAAGGGAAAATATTTAGGAATCAGCTCATTGGTTTTTTTTTTTTTTTCTAATGAATGAAGTAACGATTCTGACAGATGGATTATCTTCCTGGTTATTTTAATTATTTTAGAAAATTTCCACCTGTTTTATAAACAGTTCTGTCCTATTGACAGGCAAACTATGTTCAATGCAATTTAATAATTAAAATTTTTAAGACATTCCTAGCTTACATAATGACTGATTGCTCCTATCCAACAGCTTCTGCTGCTTGGAGTACAGCATATAGATATTTGCTACAAAAAGTAATGTATATTTAGGACTTAATGGTGTAACTGAATTACTAGACTGGTACTGAGTCACATCTCCTAAATCACAGCCAATGTGTCTTTCATAATTCAGTAACTTGCTAGTATTCAGATATAATATTTTTACAAAAATAATTCTTAGAAATTATTGGATTATTAATTTAACTGTCAGTGAAATGTCGGGTAGGTTCTCTTTATGATTAAGCAAAAACAGTTTATTTTAATTTACAACTAATAACTGGGAATCAACTATTGCAACTGACTATAGAGTAGCCAATAAATGACTCATTTTATTGTATTTAGATAATGATGCCTTTTACTCTTGATTACCAAAACAGACAACAGAAGCAAAGCTTCCACTCCTTGCATTTCATCATAATGGATTTCCTTATTTGTATCGTCTGTTTTCTGTCAATTTTGTGATATCCCTTAGAAGGTTTCCAAGAGTCTCTCCTACCTTATAGTTTGAAGGATAGCAGTATTCACTAGGACAGACCAGATGAAATGGTAATCTGGACCATTAAAAGTACTTCCTTCTTGGGAAATAATAATAATACAGTGTTGAAAACTCTGATGTGCCATACAGGAGGAGCAAAGGTCTCTGTCTGATGGCTTTAGAGGTGCTTGTTGAAAATAAATTACCTGCGACAGAGTAATCCACAATCTGCATAAAGAATGCATTGAAGTCGTGACTCATTGCTAATTCTTCTTCCATGTCACTTTTAAATTGTGGTTCTGGTGACCCCATTAACTTTTTGACAACTGATATTTATCCTGTGCAGTCCACTGCTACAATATCTGGTTGCTTATCCTTAGCCCATCAGTAGTAAATTAGACTGAATGTGTGGGAGATGATGCTACACTTTAGGGGCCTTGGAAGTAAGAAGTCCACTTTATAATGTCTGGTGAAAATATGTGAAGTGATATAAGCCTTCTCAATACACAGCTTAAGAACCTCTGCTCTTTGAAATCTCCACCAGGAACTTGCACTCCTGGAAATTCTCTATCTAGAACAGAGCAGTGCAACATCTTAACACTATCTTCTTATGATAGGTAATTGCTGATAATTCCCCCTGTAGAATGGGCAGAATTCTCTAGGGGACAATGAGCACTCTACCGTCATGCAGCTGGACTGAGCCAGGCAGAATTTCTGACTTTCCTCAGTAAAAATACTATTTTCAGTGATTTCAAACTCTCTATGTATAAGATAATATTACATCAGAGATGACCGAATATGGCTTGCTACTAACTTGTGAGCAACATGGCTAAAAAGAGTAAGAGGACACATTTTAGCTTGTTTCAGTTCTGACTGTTTTGCTTTAATGTTGATGCTGACTGCGCAAAATGCTTGTAAGGAGGCTGTGGTTTCTGCCTTATGAGGACAGCAGGGGTGAAGATGAAAACAGAGAAAGTGAACAAATTCCAAAGAAAATGAATTACTATGGTCATCTCCTAAATGTCACTTGATTTCAGAGATCCTATTTACCATAGCTTAACAACATAGAAGAGTATGTCTTATTAAAATATTACCTGTTTAAACAGAAGTCTTGAGCAGCGACAAGGGATCATATTTAAACACCCAGCCTAGAGTACAGTGCGTTTTACATACTAGTTGATGCCCTCTCTTGGCAATAACAGTCAATCCTAGATTGCTTTAGGAAGAACTATAAAAATGTAAATTACTGGGACCTGATTTGATCTTATTGCCTTAGTTAACTTCTAACACTTAAAATATATGGCTGCTGGAGCTAATTAATACTGGTTAATTTGCATTTTTGAGAATTTTCCCATAGTACTCCTTCACTGTCTTTACTAATATGAGATGACTCAAAACTCATGAGACCATTTAGTAAACTGGACTGAAATTTGTGCCTTCATTTAAGAATGTTTGAATTTTTTAAGTTCCATATTTCAGTTTGAATTCTATCTTGTATTCCTTACTAGCTTTCCTCCCTAGTAAACAGAAGACAGAAACTGTTTTGTATCAAATTACACAATTTAAATAAAAAGTAATGCCTTAAATTAGCTCAATAAAAAGTTTTAGAAGTGACTGTCTACTCATGATTAAATCTTGAATTTAAATACAGCAGAAAGTAAGTCTAGGATATATTTTTGCCAACAGATCATAAAATTATCTAGCAGAATAGATTCATAACACAGCAGAAAAAGGATCAAAGTAGTTATATCACTGGAATAAAAAATTTTTACTTGATATCAATATTAATGTGTTTGAATTTTAACAGTCTCTAATTTTGAGGCCATTTTAAGAATTAAATATTGGTAATAATAATGTTACAAATTATGAAACGATATCAGCTATGTATACAGTTATATGTTACTCACAAAAATTAAAGCACATTTAGGTATATATATGCCATCAATACAAAAAATAAAGTGCAAACGTGGATAACTGATATCAAATGCAAGATCTGGTAACCCAAATCTAATATTCTAATATTTATTTAACTTTTTTCATAAAGTCTATCAATATTCAGATTCTTATTCCTTTCTTTGGAAAACTACTGCAGAATTTGTTGTATCACAAACTTAACATTAACTTTTACCACCTGACGTTACACCCTTCCTAACAACACCTCTGAAATATACGCAAGGAATTTGAGGGCAATGTTTTTATTGAAGCATGTGCATGGCCACACCTGGTGACTCATTTATCAGAAAGAATACAGTATCTATAAAAGCTCTTAGCTATATATAACCAATAAATGATAACATTAGAGATATGTGGCTGAATTTACCTTAACACAGTTAATAGTCAAACCTCATTGTATAGCTCTAATTAATTTGTGTGCTAGGAACCATCCAAGCACACAAATTCCAGGCACATCTAGAGCTAAGAAGAGAAGGAGAAAAGCTAAGACAATTGGTCCTCATTTGGAGGCTTTAAATGTAGTTGCAAGCTCCAGATTTAAAATATGTTATTTAATGCCTCTGGATCACCAAAGTGTAATTAATTTATATATTTACCATCCTCTTTCTTAAAGTACAAAATAGGTCCTTGGACGCTGTCCTTCAGCAAGTTATTTTCTTCAACCTTTATTGTACTAGATTATCTTTTTAAACACTGTTTTATATCTAAAACTAAACACCTGGAGTTTTGTGAGTCTAAAATCTCTTATCTCCCAGTTTTTATTTTCAAGTGAATTTCTTAGCATGTTTTGTGGAGAGGCTATAGAGTTTCATTAGAAGTAATTTAAGAATCAGGTGCTTTTAATGCTAGTAGAAGGTAAATCATCATTCACGTTCTTCTGCCAGAATTGCCTACTCCCTATTCAAAGACATGGCTGGCAAATTCAATTAATTAGATGTTTTAGTTTCTTTCAAAGTAAAAACCAAGTATAATTATTGGAGTGCATGAAGTCATCATTGTTTTTATAAGATTTTATTGCCTTTTGGGAGCATTTTCACTATTAGCAATGTGAAATTTGCTCCTGAAACATGACCGCCTCTTGTACCTGGATCAGCATGAATCAACCCTGAAGGGCACACTTAGCATTGTGGAAATGCCAACTAATGAGAGAACTCAGCAACTCTGAAAGCCAGACTTTCAGAAAACCCTAGAAAAAGAAGATGGGGATGAGTGCTTGAAACCACTTCTCCATACTAAGTATGTGACATCAATTATAGTTAGAGATAAGAATAGTGTATCTTCTGAAAGCTAGATAGCATGATTGGGTATTGCATAACATTGTATAAAATGGTCTATTTGCAAATAAGAAATGTGCAATGATGACTATTGATAAAACACTGATGGCTCATATATTCGTTTATAATCTTTAAAACAAGTTATATGTTAGTTTATTTGAACTTTATAACATTCCAGTAAATTAATTGTGAACAAACTAAAGCCCAGAACATTTAGGTAATACGTTCAATTCACACACTTAGAAAGTACCAGAACCAATATAAAGATCTCTCAGTTAAAATAAGTCCTCACTTAATGTCATCCATGGGTTCTTGGAAACTGCAGCTTTAAGTGAAACAGCAAAACCATTTTTTTCTCATCTATGTTATAATGAAATGATATTGAAAGAAACAGCATTATTTGGGCACCTACTATAAGTCATTTCACTTAAATTCATATTTTCTAAGAATATCCAGTAGATATTTGATTCCACTGAAAAGCAAATATTTTAAATTCTTAGAAAATTCTTCCTTTTATTGAATGAAAATGTGTAAATAAGGAAGTCTTTTTTATTAAAGTGTAAAGAACCTAACATTATGAATGATTTTCTTTGCAGATCTGAGATACACTTGTGTTGGTACTTTAGTTATGTTTCAACTAAGACTAGGGATTCTCTGCAATAAAATATACACTATTTAAAAAGTGCTGTGAAATATACAATAATTATTAAACTGAATGTTAAGAATAGAAAATAAAATGATGTTTCCCCTAAAATACTGTCTTCTTTAAACAAACTTTGACAAGAATTAGAATAATACTGGAAATTGTGACTGTGAAATTAACAAATACCCATCTGTGCTGTGGTTAAGTTAGATATGTAACATAAAGATGTCAAAGTTGTCACTTTCCTGTCAAAAAGTAAGAGTGTTTTTACCTACTCCCAAAAAGAAAGCCAAAATACTCCAGACTGGTGTCATTTGTAATAATATACAGTAGATTACAAAGCACAGGACGGCTATCCCCTAGGCTAATGTAAATGTCTCTACATATCTTTTATCCTGTCTTTTTTAGAAAGTCTGTTCTATTTATTATTATTTCACTCGCCTGTATCTACAACTGTTACTCATTCCTTCCTGACTGTTAAAGCAATATTTGTACCAATGAAGTTAAATATGTAAGGAAAACTTTATTGGAGCCTACAGCAATGGACAAGAGAGACTGGAACACAGTATTAACTCCAGTGAAATGAAGGCAAGGGAGTTCCTAGGAGCTTAAATCCAGGGATCATAGGCCATCTGTATTTGCTAATTGGCCTTCAAAAAAAAGTCAATTTTCTGGTTCCTTAAACAAAAGGTAGGTAGTTTTACAACTTGAAGCAAGGCCCATCAAAGTTAGGTTTCTTTTCTTTTTTAATTGTACTTTAGGTTCTGAAGTCAGCCGACACTACAGTGCACAGATGAGGACCCAGAGACTTCTTAAATCATCCTTAGAACCGTGACCATAGCAGTATATATTTTTCCTCTTTGAACAAAAAACTATTTTTGCTGTATTTTTACCATATAAAGTATTTTTAAAAATGTGCAGATAATGCAGGATTGTTGCATAGGTACACACATGGCAATGTGGTTTGCTGCCTCCATTCCCCCATCACCTACATCTGGCATTTCTCCCCATGTTACAGTTAGGTTTCTACCCTCCCGAGGAGACTGGGAGATAGAGACTCTATCTTCATTAATGATTGCATTTCAAAGGAATTGTTCCCATGTCCTTGAGAAAGACAGTCTGGGGCCATAAAACTAGCAAGAGGATTTTAAAAATATTCACATCTCAAACAGGCAGAGAAAGAATTTACAAATACAATTTTTTAAAAATAAATGCTGTAAAAAAAGGGAAGAGAGAGACCTCTGTGGTTAGGATATTTAGATTCTGTAACTGCCAGGATGAGAGCAAGGAAGGTAAGGGATGTAAAGGAAAAAAAAATTGTTTAAAGCTTAGCCAAGCTGAAAGAAGTGTTATGGCTGTCTTGGTCATATGAGTATCTAAACGTATACAAGTATTTCCCTTCTTATAACAACAAACAAAACAAATCCAAATCCTCTTTATCTTCTTACCCTCCTTTTAATTTTACTCAGTGGTGTTGGGAGAAAATGGTAGAGATGAGTGGTCTTCTCAGAGAATAATATTTTGTCATCGAATTGCCTATGCACAGGTATAATAAAAACAAACAGACTTTAGTCAACCGTATTATTGTTTTAAAATTCTTTATAGATAATGCAGTATTATTACCTCTGTACTGGGCATAAAAGACTGCTCTCCACTCACTACCCTTTTATGCCACTTAACTCTTACCGTTCCAACCAAACTTCTTCAGAGTATTTTCTGTGATCAGTGTGGCTCACTTAAAATAAGTTTCAAGCTTTATCCATGTTTTATCATGTCTTAGAATGTTATTCCTTTTTCTAGCCAAATAATATTTCTTTGTATATGATCACTTATCCACTCATGAAATGATGGTAATTTGGATTATTTCCACATTTTGTTTATGGATGATGCTGCTATAAATATTCATATACACATCTTTGTATGGACATATGTTTTTTATTTCTCTTGAATAAAGACCTAGGAATAGCACTACTGGATGATATGATAAAGTTATTTTTAAAATTTGAGGGACTGCCAAACTATTTTGCAAAGTGGCTTCCAATTTTGCATTACCACTAACAATGAATGAGGGTTACAGTTCCTTTGCAACCTCACCAAGATGTTTTATTGCCTGTCTTTTTATTTTAGCCATCTGAATGTGTATGAAGTGGTATTTCATGATAGTTTTTATTTGAATTACCCAAATGACTAAAGATGTTGAGCGTCTTTGTGTATGATTACTGGCTATTTGTATATATTGTTAGAGAAATGTCTATTGAAATTCTTTGTCCCTTTTAATGGGATTATTTGTATTTTTACTACTGAGACGTAAGAGTGTTTTTGTAATGCATTTTAGATATAATCTATTATCAGATATATGAATTTCAAATGTTTTCTCCCATTTGAGGGATTATTTTTTTACTTTCCTGATTCATCATTTACTGCTCAAAAGACTTTAATTTTTATGAAGTCCAATGTAACTATTTTTGTTTGTCACCTGTGTTTTTGTTATCACATCTAAGACACCATTGCCTACTGTTGGTCAGTAATATATACTCTCAAGCTTTGTTCTAAGACTTTTAAATTTCTAGCACTTACATTTAGGTCTGTGATTCATTTTGAGTTATTTTGTGTATGATGTGAGATATGGATTACACTTCATTTATTGCATGTGGGTATCTAGATTCTAAGTACCATTTGTACTTTGTTTTCCCCAGGGCTTATTAAATTATCTCGACACCCTTTTCAAAAATCAATTGGCCACAAATATCTGAGTTGTTTCTCGGCTCAATTTAATTCCATTGATCTATAGGTCTATCCATGTGCTAGTCCCACACTCTATTGATTACTGTAGCTTTGAATTAAATTTTAAAGTCAGTAAGTGTTAGTATTGCAACTTTGTTGTTTGTCTTTTTGTATCAAAGTTGTTTTATATATTCTGGAGTCCTTGAATTTCCACATATGTTTTAGAAACTGCTTGTCAATTTCTGAAGAAATAATGGAGCTAAATTTTCATAGAAATTGCATTAAATTTGTAAATTAATTAGGGAAATATTGCCATCTTCACAATTTTTTGACCTATGACCTTGAAATATCTTGCAATAGTTTTAAATCTTCTTTAATTTATTCCAACAATTATGTTTCTAATTTTCAGTGTGAAAGTTTTACATTTCTTTTGTTAAATTTGTTGATAAATATTTAATTCTTTTGTATAATATTGTCACATATATTTTTAAAATTTTATCTTTGTAGTGTTGATTTCTACTGCATATATATACAGTTGATTTTGTATATCACTCTATTATCCTGCCAAATTGGTGAACTCATTTATTAGGACTAATAGTTTTTTTATGAATACCTTAGAATTTTCTATATGCAAGAAAGATCTATATACAAGATCATGTCACCTGCATGTAGAAATGGCTTTAGTTCTTTCTTTACAATTTGGATTTTTTTTATTAGGGCAGGGGAATGAGGCCAAGTATCCCTGGCTAGAACCTCCAGTGAAATGTTGAGTGATATGGTAAGAGCAGACAACCTTGCTATTAAGAATGATGTTAACTATTGATTTTTTCATAGATGTCATTGGTCAAACTGTGTGTGATTTTGTCAAGAAATGGGTAATTGATTTTGCCAAATCTTTTTTCTGCATCCATTAAGATGATCATGTGAATCTTTTTTATTCTTTAATATGGCGTATTATACCAATTTATTTTTCTGATGCAAAACCAACTCTGCATTCCTGTGACAAATCTTGCTTTATGGAATTTAATCTTTTAAGATGTTCTTAAATTTAGTTGGCTAATATTTTGTGAGGAGTTTTCCATCTATATTTCTAAGAAGTATTTGTTTATAATTTTTATTTGTTGTGACGTCTTTCTGATTTTGGCAGCAACAGATTCTCTCAGAGTTTGCTTTTCTAGGAAATTCTTTATTTTTCCTTTATTATTAAGAGATAGTTTTCCTAGATATATGATTTGTTTATGGATCATTTTTATTTCCTATGCTTTGAAACAGTCATCCCACTGCATTCTAGTCTCCATTGTTTCTAATAGAAAGTCAGATGTTAATCTTATTGAAGTAACATTGTATGTGACGAATCATTTTTTTCTCTTGCGGTTTTCAAAATTTTTCTCTGTCTTTGGGTAACAGTATTTTTCTTCTAATGTGTCTTGGTGTGGATCTTTTATGTTTTCCTACTTGGAGCTTATTTAGCCTCTTAGATGTGTAGATTAATGATTTTTATCAAATTCAGGGAAGTTTCAGCAACTAATTTTTTTTTTTTTAATTTTTGGCTCCTTTCTCCTTTTTTCTAGTAATCCCATTTTACACATGTTGGTGCACTTATTTGTTTTCCACATTTCCATGAGTCTCTGTTTACTTCATTTCTTGTTTTATCTGTTTTACAGATTAAACGATCTCTGTTGATCTATCTTCTACTTTACTGATTCTTCCTTCTGCCAGTTCAATTGTATTTTCAGTGAATCTAGTTAATTTTTATTTTAGTTTTTGTATTTGTCAACTCCATAATTTTCTTTTTTTTCTTTTTCTTTTTTCTTTTGAGATAAAGTCTCACTCTATCATTCAGGCTGGAGTGCAGTGACATGATCTCAGCTCACTGCAACCTCTGTCTCCCATGTTGAAGAGATTCTCCAGCCTCAGCCTCCTGAGTGGCTGGGATTACAGGCATTCACCATAATGCCTGGCTAATTTTTGTATTATTGTAGAGACAGGGTTTCAGCATGTTGGCCAGGCTGGTCTCCAACTCCTGACCTTAGGTGGTCCACCTGCCTTAGCCTCCCAAAGTGCTGAGATTATAGGCGTGAGCCACTGCGCCTGGCCCATAATTTTCATTTGATTGCTTTTATATTTCATTGATTTGTTATATTTGATGAGACACTATCTTCAAACCTCACTTTAACTATTTAGTTCTGTTTAGTTAGTTCCTTGAATACAGCCACAATGATTATTTTTTAGTCTTTATCTGCTATGTTCAACACGTGGGTTATATCAAATGAAATTTTTATTGTCAGTTTTTCTTACCTGCATATGTGTTACACTTTTTTGTTTCCTTATAATTCTCATTATTTAAAACTGGTCATTTTAGGTAATACAACACAGCAACTCTGAATATTAATTCACCCAAGCCTCTGAGGTAATACTGTTGCTTGCTTGGTCATGTTTTTATTTCATAAGTGACTTGAATAAACTAACTCTGTGAAGCTGATTTCCTTTGTAGTGCACAGCCTCTGATATTCCTGCTTAGAACATTTTTGTTGTTTCTGTCTGTTAGTTGGATACCTTGAGGTCTCCTCTGCATGTGAATGAGTAACTTATTTGTTAAAGGTTGTGTTAAGCTCTTTTAGCCAGTTAAGTGTTTCCCCTTTACCTTTGGATGAGTCAGTGGCTTGAAAGTGGCTTTCACACAGTTCAGTAAGTTTACATTTTTTCCCCACGTCTGCCAGGTACTACTAGCTTAAATTTTTTCCTGTCTGATCTCTACTAAAAAGGCAGAGCCTTGGCCATCCACACAATCTTCCAGACTGCCAGAGATAGTGCAATTTTGTTTTTAATCCTGTTTCCTGCGAGTTGT
Source organism: Alouatta palliata (assembly GCA_004027835.1). Taxonomy (NCBI): domain Eukaryota; kingdom Metazoa; phylum Chordata; class Mammalia; order Primates; family Atelidae; genus Alouatta; species Alouatta palliata. The sequence continues at coordinate 113,802 of PVKV010005342.1, forward strand.
TCCTGGTTCAGAGTAGCTTCTTGTTCGGCCAATATTTGGTCAGGTGTTGTGTTCAAACCCTTCTTTGTATCAAGTAGGTTTCTGTCTTTTACTGATGCATCTGTATGTGGCTTGGAGAATGTCATTAAGTCTATTCAGAATGTTCCAGATTACTTGCAAATTAGTGCTTGTACAAAGCCTTCCCGATCCCCAGAAATTGGGGAAATTCCCAGAAAAGGATTTCAGGAGAACTCTTTTGGGTGGTTTACCTGGTTTTCTTTGTCAAAGTTTTTATTGCTCTGCCATTTTGCTTATTTCTATAAATATCATAGAGTTATGAGTGCCCTCTTTATTATTCTCTACCAAAATCTGTCATTTTCCATATTCCTCTTAGGCGTGGAATTCTCCCCCTATTTTAAATAACATGAGTCCCCTCAGACATATTGAAGAACACTTAGTCCTTACGGCTTGCTTTTTCCTCTGACAGAATTTCTGCATCACTGCACAGAATCTGGGGGCAGAGAAAATGGCTCATTTTTTTTTTTTCAGAGTGACACTCCTGCTTCACAAGTGCATGCTGGAGGAGGTAGTGGCTTCCACACTTCTTTTTTTCTCCCTTCTGATGGGAAAATTTTTTCCCTACAAACAGTCTGAGGCAGGGAAATAAAGCATAGTGTCAACCTACGACATTACCAATGGAGTGGATTTGCCAATCAAATGCCATAAACTCTCAGTTCTTATTAATTGAAGAAATGATTCTCAGTAAGCTGTATGCATTTAGAACAATGTCAGGAATTTTAAATGGTTGGTTTTTTGTTTGATAATTTTCTCCAGTTAAGTGATTGTTTTGTCAAAAAGCAAATCTACTTCATTCCCCACTCCTCTACTTCAGAAGTCTCTCTCTGCTCCTTCATTCCTGAATGTTTCTAGACTCTTCTTCAAGCCACGCAGATTATTCAATGTCCATCAGAGATCTGGCGGGGAATAGGTGACACATTCTGACATTAACTGAGAATAGTTTAATTAAAATATGGAGAAGTTTAAGAAACACATAGACTAAAAATGAAAGGATGTAGGAAGATTTGCCACACAAATGAAGAGCAAAAAAAAAAAAAAAAAAAAATTAGGAGTTGCAATCCTAATCTCTGATAAAATGGACTTTAAACCAACAAAGATCAAAAGAGACAAAGAAGGGCATTACATAATGGTAAAAGGATCAATGCAACAAGAAGAGCTAACGATCCTAAATATATACACAAGCAATGCAGGAGCACCAAGATACATAAAGCCAGTTCTGAATGACCTACAAAGAGATTTAGACACTCACACAATAATATTGGGAGACTTTAGCATTCCACTGTCAATATGAGATCAGTGAGACAGAAAATGCACAAGGATATCCAGGACCTGAACTGAGATCTGGACCAAGCAAATCTAATAGACATCTACAGAACTCTCTACCCCAAATCCACAGAATATACATTTTTCTCAGCACCACATTGCACCTACTGTAAAATTGACCACATAATTGGAAGTAAATCACTCCTCAGCAAATGTAAAAGAACAGAAGTCATAACAAACAGTCTCTAAGAACACAGTGCAATCAAATTAGAACCCGTACAACTTCATGGAAATTGAACAACTGGCCTGAATGTCGACTAGATATACAATGAACTGAAGGCAAAAATAAAGATGTTTTTTGAAACCAACGAGAGTGAAGACACAACCTACCAGAATCTCTGGGACACATTTAAAGCAGTGTCTATGGGGAAATTTATAGCAGTAAATGTCCACATGAGAAATGAAGAAAGATTTAAAATTGACACCATATCATCAAAATCGAAAGAAGTATAGGAGCAAGATCAAAAAAACTCAAAAACTAGTGGAAGACAAGAAATAACTAAGATCAAAACAGAACTGAAGGAGATAGAGACACAAAAAAACGCTTCAAAAAAAAAAATCAATGAATCCAGGAAGTGGTTTTTTGAAAAGATTGACAAAATAGGTAGTCAGCTAGCCAGACTAACAAAAAAAGAGAGAAGAATCAAATAGATGCAATAAAAACTGATAAAGAGGATATCACCACTTTATATCCACAGAAATACAAACTACCCTCAGAGATTACTACAAACAACTCTATTCACATAAACCAGTAAACCTGAAAGAAATAGATAATTTCCAGGACACTTGCACCCTCCCATGCGTAAACCAGGAAGAAGTCGAAACCCTGAATAGACCAATAACAAGAGCTGAAGTTCAGGCAGCAATTAATAGCCTACCACCCAAAAAGAGCCCAGGTCCAGATGGGTTCACAGCTGAATTCTACCACACATACAGAGAGAAGCTGGTACCACTCCTTCTGAAACTATTCCAAACAATACAAAAAGAGGGAATCCTTCACAAATCATTTTATGAGACCAACATCATCCTGATACCAAAACCTAGTGGAGACTCAACAAGAAAAGAAAACTTCAGGCCAATATCCATGATGAACATAGATGCAAAAATCTTCAATAAAATACTGGCAAAATGAATGGAATAGCACATCAAAAAGCTTATCCATCACAATCAAGTAGGCTACATCCCAGGGATGCAAGGCTGGT